>ML854151.1:16081-29128 GCA_009831015.1 Picea engelmannii
GCTATTGTATGTAGATGACATGCTTGTTGCAGGGTCTAATATGCAGGATATAAATGTGCTAAAAAATAAATTAGCCAATTCATTTGCGATGAAGGATTTGGGTGTTGCAAAGAAAATCCTTGGCATGAGAATAACAAGAGACAGAAAAAATCACAAATTGACATTATCTCAGGGTGAGTACACAGAGAAGGTGTTGGAGAGTTTTAGAATGCATAATGAAAAACTAGTTAGTACACCTTTGGCCAACCATTTAAAATTAACTAAGGAAATGTGTCCCAAGATACAGCAGGAGATAGAATACATGTCCAGGGTCCCTTATTCATTAGCAGTTGGTAACTTGATGTATGCAATGGTTTGTAGAAGACCAGATATTGCACATGCAGTGGGAGTTGTGAGCAGGTATATGAACAATCCAGGTAAAGAGCATTGGGAGGCAGTAAAGTGGATTATCAGGTATTTGAGAGGTACTTCTACTCATGCATTATGTTTTGGAGGTTCAAACACTTTTCTACAAGGATATGTTGATTCAAATATGGCAGGTGATAAAGACAGCAAGAGGAGCACCACGGGGTATGTTTTTACTGTAGGTGGAACAACAATAAGTTGGATTTCGAAACTGCAAAAGGTTGTTGCACTTTCAACAACATAGGCATAGTATGTTGCTGCTTCAGAGGCTAGTAAAGAGATGATTTGGTTACAGAGGTTTATGGAGGAAGTGGGAAAGAAGCAGGAGAATAGCAGGTTGTACTGTGACAATGAGAGTGCAATTCATCTTGCAAAGAACTCAACCTTCCATTTGAATACTAAGCATATACAATTGAGGTACCACTTCATATGATCCTCCTTGGAAGATGGACATTTGAAGTTGGAAAAGATACACACTAGCCAGAATCCCGCAAACATGTTAACAAAAGGTGTAACCAGAGATAAACTGAGTTCCTGCTAAGTTTCAGTTGGTCTTCAAGAATGAAGATGAAGATGAGAAATTTTCTAGGTCCAAGAAGGTTTAGAGTTAAGCATATACATCAGCGATGGATTTTTTGAGATCAATCTCCAAGTGGGAGATTGTTGGTTGTGGAGCCTGATTATCTTCCTGATTCACACGTCTTGTGTTTTTCAGCTGTGTTTATACCCCATGAAGACTTTACACCCCAGAAGTATGTACACTCTTCCACGCGGGGGAGTATCCCCTTTGCGGGGTCTGGAGGGGCTATACTCCTGGCTGGGGGTTTTGGGGGCGAAGCCCCCGAAGGAAAAATTACCTTGTAAATGTATATTGTAATTTCATTGTAAATCTGGACCGTTCATTATAAGGTCGCAGATTTAACGGTAGAAATTATGTTAGGGTTTTTTCCCTAGAATGAAACCCTCTGTTATGAGGGAAATGTATTGCGGATATGCAACATGGCGAGTATTGCATTCTGAGAGAGGATACTGTGAGAGAAAGAAGAGGAAGTTACAACAATTTTTGCTGTAGGTTGTATCCCTTCATTTGCTGGATAATAATAAAGGAAGAACTTGGCAATTTCTCTGGTGGACGTAGCCCACATTGGGTGAACCACGTAAATCTGTGTCTCTATTGTATTGTGTATCTTCTATGTTTTGTTTCTACATTTGTTTTATTTTATTGCTCCGCGGTCCTGTTTTTCTAATAGTTTACTGTAAGCTTTCGAAGGTCACAAAAGCTAGCCAGTGCATTGATTTATCTCTACAGACACTTAGGAGTAGAGGCCAACAAGACCAAGTCATCGACAAGTAAGAGTAGGGAAATGAACACTTGATGTAGAAGATGACCATCCCCCTCCTGGATGTGCTCATGGAGGAAACAACATAAGTCATAATGGCCAGAGATGCACACATAACGAATACAAAACATAGAAAACACTCAACAAGTAGTGATGGATGATATAACTGAATGAAAAAAAAATAATATACTGAATACAAAATAGAGAAAACAATCTAATAGTGATGGATGATATAGATGAATGACAAAGGAATAATCCAAGTCGCGATGGAAAAATTATGTGGTTTATTTAATGTAGAATAAAATCGATGTTTCTTAGCTTTGTGACATACATCTTGCAAATTAAAATCATTTTCATTTGATACGATCTTGTGTTTGTCTTAATATGGTGAATGTTGTAAAATATATCAATAATATATTTTTCAGATTAAAAATAAGGTAATATGATTTTATTAATGTTCAATAAATGACCGTAAAGTATGGATGCTCTAACAATAATTATTACATTCACAATTCTTGCAGAATTAGAGGTACACGAAAACAATTTTGGTTCTTACATGAGGAATTAAGTTATGGAATATGCCCAAATATCTTATAGCCACGAGGAGAAGGTTAGAGGTCTAAATGTCAACATGAGAAATGGTGAGACAAAGTCTAATGGAAGAAGAGGTAGAGATGAGTCTGTGACTATGAGAAACCTATAGAGGTGTTCATGAAAATATATGAAATGATCTTACTCAAGCATTTTCAGATCTTGCTTGGATAAAGAGATATAGGTGGGAATATCACCCTATGTTTATATCCATCAAAATTTGTATCCTAATCTACAAGTATTGATTGCAAGTGCTTAGGATGGTTTTTTCACAAATGAAAGCTTGCTGAAAAATTCATTATTTATGTAATTTTATGAATATAACAAATGATAAAATAAATATAGAGATAGAAGTAAAGACACCAAGTCACTAATCAAAACATATGAGACATAAAGCAATCATTTATTTTATTCCAATTCGTCAAAATAATCGTTCTCTTTACAAAATTCCCCGAGGAATTTTTTGGCCAAAGTCAAACTTAGATGTCCCTGATGAATCATACAAAAGGACTTCTAAAAGAAAGTAAAAATTTGAACTTTAAAAGCTGGATCAACTTGCCATAGATCGCTGCCCACTCGACTCTGCACAATAGCCTTTGTCATTCATGAAATATAATTCACAAACAGACAAGTCTACACAGACTATCGAAGATAGACCAACACCTCTGAAAAAAAAGTGTCTGAATGATGTAATTCAGCCCTGAATCTTGCTGTATACAATAGGACCCTGCTATCATAAAAGAGAACTAGGCTTTCAATGAATTAAAGAATGAATGGAAACTGGATTATCTCAACAAAAACTCAAAGAGCGGACCTTAGTACGCTTCTCCTTCTATTCTCCTCTTGTTCCTCCTTTTCCTTTTGCTTTTAACAATTTGAATTAGTTGAAGTAGTTGAACAACTTCTTTAGTTAAGTTAACTAAAACTCAACCAACTTTTTAATTAAGGGGTAAAAGTAATAAAATCATAATAAGGGTTTTTAATAAATAATAACTAGTAGGTGGAACCCCTTGTGACTCCATTTAGTTCTTTAACAATCATAACACAACTAGTTAATAAAAAAAAACATCCCTCCTTGTGACTCCGATCATCACTTTCATATTTTGACAATTTTATCAATGATAATTGAAATTATTTCCAAAAATATATTACCATATATCCAAAAAATATTTTGCTGTCCAAAATTTCAGAAGTCAACTGTTCTCAACAATCAATAAATAAAAACACTTAAAATCCATATTTTCCACTATGGGAGGCAATATTTCCCTTGTTGCTGCTGTCACCCTTTGATCTCTCTGAATTTGCCTTAGGCTGTGTGGAGCCTTTAGGCCTAATCTCACTGATCACATGAGAGCAATCATCTCTCAAATGCATGCGGGAGGACACAGATTTGGCAGAGTCATTTGAGGGTGAGGAGGGGGCATCAACGAATTTTCCTTTGTAAGGGGCATGGTGGGCCTCGGCCTTTAACCTTTTTATTGCATGGGAAGACTGTACTGGTGAGTGGACATGGACAAGTTGGGTAATTTGATTAATAGGTGGAGGAGCAGGTAGAGATAAGTTAGGCCAACCATGATGTTGGGACACTGTTGGGTGGACAATCTCTTGCCATCTGTCGTTTTTAGGGACTTCGGGTTGCAGAGAGACATGAGGAGGCACTGGGATACCAGGGACCTGTGGGACTTGGAAGGGAGGTCTTTTAGGCCTAGGTTGGACCACTCCTTGCCCAATCCAATTAAAAAATCCATATTGAAATAGTTGATCTAACTCTTGCGATTCTACATCAAAGTGTATAGAGAACCTTGGCCTTCTAGGGCCCCTGTTCCAATTTACTCTTCCTCAGTTACCACGGCCATGGATAACTCTACTGAAAAATCTCATTTCTGTATGTATTACTGATTAACAAATAGTTTCTTCAACAATCCACACATGACAACTCTTTTAAATATGAAATAAAATTTGGCTCAACAACATATCAGACTCATGCAATCAAATCCATACAAATAATTTAATAGTTGTCAATGAGGAGGGGGTGAACAAGGGTTCTGGGATATGTGAGGGGTTTTATTGAGCGAAAAAATGTTAAAATGAGGGGGGCAATATCATGATTACTTCTCACAACATCAACCAATCAACTGTATCATAAATCAAAAGAATATATCACTGCAATTCCTCCCTCTGATGCTTTAACTGTCATAATACAAAATTTATCTTAACTATAATTAAATTATAGGAACAGGGAGTGGATAGTGAATATGGGAAGGCGAAGGGGATTGTAGTGTGAGAAAAGTGAAATAATGGTAGGGAAAAGAGCGAATACTGTTCGTAAAATCAATTAAGTAATCCATAAAAAAGTTATGTATTCAATGCAAACGATCTAATTCTAATTAAACAATTGTTGTGTTTTAAACTTGTTCATTGTCCCATATCCAATTTTTTTTTTTTAAATTTTCAATTAATATAATGTATAATCATACTCAGAATCATCGCGCCTTTCAAACATCTTGTTAATTTAATTCTGTTTATTTTCATTTCCTTCCCTTTATATTTAAAACAAAATCCCAAGGAACACACAATCATATTTCTTCAACTCTGTTCAACATATAAAAATATCAACCACTGCCCATAATTCATAAATCCCCAAATCACACATAGACACAGGTCTTTCCTGAGTTGAACAGACTCTTTTAAACATGCCCTATTCCATTCATTTCACAATATTAACAATTAAATTTTCAATGAAACCATACTACAAAAACCTCGTGCTTCATATCTGACGGTGCAATAAAACAAAACGATGGACGGTGTCTCCATAAACCATACACAGTAAACAACCAAGCCTTAGTCATGAATTTTCCAATTTGTAATGATCCCAATCGGGACAAATTAAACAAACAACAGTCACCAACTTCAATTGATACCATGCTGTAGGATCACACAGGCCAACACATAATGAAAAGAGGCATCCCTATGACTGTACGTTACCATTTACTCCCAATCAACCAATTCAATCAAAAAATGAGATGGGTTATCGATTTAACTGTCACAACAAAAGGAGGCAGCGACTGTATACCAATGCTCATTTATAAATTATAACTTTCCAACAACCCGATCAAATAGAGACGAGACAAATATCAAAGCTACTGTTGAAACCACTTAACCAATTATAACAGTCAACAAGATACCTGACAAGAGTGTGATTGGTTAGGGTTATCCAAATTCGGATCTGTAACCATGATCACAAGAATTAATCAAGGGTTCGATCGGTCACCAAACACTAAGAGGCTGGAGGTCGACCACATCGACAGTATGTGGGAAACCTTCGAAAAAAGCACGGTGGAGCCACAAGCCTTTATAAATCTTAACTTGTAAAATAGTGTGATAGTTCAACACCAGGTAGGGTAGACAATGATGCATAGGAGTAGATATTTATCACCGGAGAGTAACCAATACCAAGAACACGCAAAGGCATAACCCTCATGCTTTTCTCAATAGCCGAACCAACTTATAAAAATCCTGATGGAAATGCATACCACATGTATTACCAACAACCCTAAAGCATGCTTCTTGGCATAATGGCCACCCCATAACCAACTGTGATAATGTCAACACCAAAAAAAAAGCACACGAACAGGTAAAAAAACCCACAAACATGGCTCTCGAGGATACACAGTGACCAAAAGGAGCTCGAATCATACACAAAAATGCCATAAAAAATGAATACAACTGGGTATGGTTACCATTAAATGTGAGGAGGCGGAAAACAAGGATAAACAGAGTGAAACCATCCAACAAAACACCCATAACTACTTTCAAACAATAGTGAGCCATCACAATTTCCACCACACAAAACAACCAATGAAATCACAACTTCAACCATCAATTTTTCAATTTGCAACCATATAACCACACAGTCATTCCAAAGAAAACACCTATGCATTTACACAGTTTCCAATCTCAGGAAAACACAAGCCAACACATTACCGAGCCAACGTTCATTTCATACACAGAGCGAATTCATGGATGGGCGAGAAGAACCATACCTGTAACCAATGGATTTAAAAATGTGAGCTGTTGGAGCAGTTCCTTCCACGCCTGGATCTCAGAGCTTAATTACAGCAAAACCAAATGACAATAACCATGCTAGGGAGATGGCCCAGTGGGAGAATTATGGAGTGACGTGCATTTACTGCACGTCGCTTCCATCCTCCCCTTCATTCAATTTCGTAGTACACGCCAGCCAACCAAAACAATACCATTAATCCCATACCATTAATTCCATGCATCGAAACTTGCACATATTGCTTGTCAATTGCACCACCCCAATCCATATTAACCATTTCCAAAACCATACTATAACATATATCAAATGTGCCCAATATAACTCAAATCTAATTTGCATAGCCACTAACATTGCTAGTTAGGACTAACACTAATTCCTTTTATTTCATTTGCACATAGTATATCATAGTATAGTATAGTTCCCTTTCTTGGATTTTTTCTTCATAAGTTCCTTTCCATTGCTCTTGTTTCTTGTTATTACTAACATGTGTCTTGTACATGTGTAACATGTAATGGATCACAGAGACAATAGCGAATGTAATAACAGTAAATATAAGCCATTCATAACCTGGAATTTAGAGCTTAGAATAATAGAATCAACACATAAACTGCATTATCCATCTGCCATTATGTCGCAAACAAAATCAATACTTCATCATCCATCATGTAGAACCCTGGAAGCAACATCGAAACAACAACATAAAATGTGTGATAAGACTATCTTTGAGCCTCTAGTTTACAAGGGGGTCCCACCTACTAGTATTATATATCATTAACATAGTTTAAATAATAGGCTTTAGCAATACTTTGCGAGCGAAATCCTCGTTGCGATTTTAATCGTCAACAAACTGGAGACTCCACAAAGAAATCTGTTTCCAACAGATTAGAACTCATAATGCATGGTTTCGCAGGCCGAAACAATAGATCAAGAAGGTATAACCAGAATGATTATGCAACAGGAGGAAGTGAGCAGAGTTAATGGAAAAATGACCGGGAATTTGGGAATAACTTATGAAAATTTTTAAGTATGAGGGGGTTTATCCCTTTATGCATAATCATTCAACCAAAATTTTCACTTGAATTCTAGAAGATTTTTTTTTATGGACTTTCTCTTTTAATTCTCAAATGGATGAATAAATGGAAAGCAAAAGCGTGAGATAACCAATTTCTTTATAAGACAACAGTGCAAGAAGATCACAAATTCAATTATGATTTTAGGGGGAACATCGTAACAACCATGTAAGCTTGATTTTTATTGACTAACAAAACCTTGCATGAGTGTCATTGTGGCAGAACTGATCCAACATCTTATTCTTCAACAAAATTAAATTAAAATATGAAAAACAATGAAATTCATGACATAAATGGGACTGCAAATTTAAAACAACAGAAATAAAATGACAGAATTGCAAAAGCAACAGGAAGCTATTAAAAGGCAAGCAAGATTTAAGCTACTGTAAAATTAGTATTGAAAAGAAGTGGTGAAAATGAAAAAGAACTAGACTACTAATATATAGAAAATCCAAACAACGTTAAAACTTTTCAAGTTGGTTCCACTTAGTGTTTTAAGTGAGAACCGTTAGTGCTGTAGGAAAAAGATCGCTCCTGTAAATATTTTAAAATGTAAAATTTAGTACCCAGGACAAAATCGATCTTGAAAGGGCCCAACCATAATTCTTGAAACTTTGAGATAATTGATAGGCATTTAAAGTACATGATTAGATCATCAAGATAGACATGAATAATCTTACCGATCAAATCGTCGAAAGTTATTTGCATAGGTCTTTTAAAATTGGTACTCGAATAATATAATCCAGAAGGAATACATTCGTAAGTCAATGCACCCCAATGAGTAATAAAGGTGGTTTTATATTTATCTTCCCTTTTTACCTTGATTTGATTGTAACCAAAAAAACCGTCAAGTAAGGACATCATCTGTGACCCTGCAACTTGTTGCAAAAACATTTCCATGTTAGGTAGAGGAAAGTGATATTTTATACTAGCCCGATTTAATGCTCGAAAATCGATGCAAAATCTGATATGATCGGTGGCTTTCCAAACAGGAACCAAATTTGAAACCCATTCAAAATACTTGATCGAAAAGATGATTACAGCCTTCAAGAATTTTTCCAACTCCTTTCGAATAGTTGCTTCCAGTGCAGGGTTGATAGGTATTTGTTTTTGCCTAATTGGTTTTATAACTTCCTTGATGGGAATGGAATGGTGCATAAGAGCAGGATCAAAACCACAAAGATCCTCATAAGACCAAGAAAAAACATCTTGAAATTCACCAAGAATCTTGGAAAACTTCATTTTCTCTTCATCAGAACATTGTGAACCTATTTTAACATTCTTTGGAGACTAGGGTGTCCCAATGTTCAAGGAGATGGTTTCACCCACCTTCCTTTTCGACTCCTCTTCTTTATGTTTCTCTTTATTGCTTGCATCACTCGATGAAAATGAATTCTCTAGAGGAGTCAAGCCTTTAGGAATCTTGTCATCTTCTATGGATATAATTTCCTTGGGATTATAAGGTTCATTTTGAATGAAAACACAAGTGCTCTCATCACTAAGGAAGACCTGCCAGGATTCTATAATGTCAGGGATATGTGGACGATATAGAGATTGAAAAGTACAATCAAGTCTGTGTGGAAGAAGTTGTCGATTAAGAGAGGCTACAAAAACAACTAATCGATCATCCATTGAGTTCAATTCCCTCTTAACATGAGTAATGTTGAAAGATAATATGTTCGAGATAAGTGCCCAAACAGTTTGGGTGTATCATTTCATAATTTTTTTTTCTAGGAGAGTATATCTTACGTACAAGGTTCACAACAAGCTCAAAATCTCTGAAAACTGTAAGGTGACCACAACCTAGATTATAGGTGTTTTCGATGCATAATAATAAATCTTTGAATTCAGTGACATTGTTTGTGCAAGCAAACTCCAACCTGTAAGAAAAGTTGTGAATTTTCCCCATAGGAGAGTATAAGATTTTGCTAGCTCTGTTACCTTCACTAGAGCATGAACCATCAAAGTGCATGTGCCACATACCATCATATAAATTGATTTGTTCAAGGGAATGTTATCCTCCTCATCAAATATGGAATACACCCCTAGGTCCTCTTCGATATAGTTCACATTAGGTTGTGGGACACTCTCTATGTATCCTGATAAGTGTGTCCCATCGAGTGAGAGGTATCCACCCATCAAAGCTTGCCAATCTCTTCCAAAGATGACTGAGTAATTGCTTACTGACTTATCAATTACATGAATAATAAGGGTTGTCCTTATTTTAGGGTGTGCGCACAAAACTAAGGTCACATATTTAATCTCACCTATGGTCATTTGTTGTAGACTATTATAAGAGAGCATGCTTATGGCATTTTCATTTGTACAAGACAAGCCTAGCTCTTCCATAATAATATTCGACATTACACTTGGGCTTGAACTGCCATCAATGAGGCAACAATGGGTGATCTTATCCATAGTTTTTACAGAAATATTAAAATGGGGATTTTTTTACAGAGTATCTAAATTTATGTACACCTACTTTATTTACAGACGAATCCTCTTCATTTACCTCTTCAGAGAGGTTGGCTACAACAAAATATTTTCCTTCCATGAATTGTTTTAGATGCCTCTGTTGTTCAGGGACGACAACCATGTCTAGAAGGGTGACATTTGCTTTGATGTTGGCCAACTGATTCATAATATTGTATTTGGAAGAGGGGAGAGGAGAAATAGTTCCTTGACTGTCAAGAACCTTAGGAACCTGAACAATAGCAGCTGGTGAGGATGATCTCGGGCTAGAAGAATTGCGGGGAGGATCATATTTGCCTTTGGGAGCGTAGGATTTGTTCCTATTATTGTTGATCATGACATCTTCTGGTTCTGCAAAATCTAGAACAACGATGGTAGTTTTTGGTCTTTTACCAAAGATATTATCTCTGGATCTCTTCCTTACCTCACATGTGGTTTCCTCATGGTGTTCCTCGCAAAAGTTACACCAACTTCGAGACATGGTAGATTTAGGCTGAAAATTATTCTCATTTGGACTTCTAAAGGGTGGTGCAGAAGAGGATGAAGTTCCAGGGGTGAGAGAGGAGACATTTCCCTTTCGCTCATACACTATCATACAATTATTCATATCTTGTACTAGCTGTAAGAGGGTGGACATGTATGTCTCTTTAACCGATTCTCTCTGAGAAAGACCTGTTCTTTCGAGCTGTTCTTTGTACTCCAAACACGTATGCAGAGCGGAACCGTGGTTATCAATAGATTTTTCCTCAAGCCTATGACGATAGGGGGAAGGTAATGCATTATAATAATGCATGAAAGCGGCTTGGTTCTGAGTTTGAATGAATTTAGGGATTTGATTGTATAACTTAGTGAAACACAAGTTGAAGGACTTGTTGGTTGTGGAGCCTGATTATGTTCTTGATTCAGAGGTCCTTTCTTTCAGCCATGTTTATACCCCATGAAGACTTTACACCCCAGAAGTATGTACACTCTTCCACGTGGGGGAGTGCAGAGGGGGGTACCCCCTCTGCGGGGTCTGGGGGGTTCGGGGGTGAAGCCCCCGAAGGAAAAATTGCCTTGTAAATGTATATTGTAATTTCATTGTAAATCTGGACCGTTCATTATAAGGTCATAGATCTAACGGTAGAAATTATGTTAGGGTTTTTTTTCCCTAGAAGGCAACCCTCTATTATGAGGGAAATGTATTGCGGCTATGCACGATGGCGAGTATTGTATTATGAGAGAGGAGACTGTGAGAGAAAGAAGAGGAGGTTACATCGGGTTTTGCTGTAGGTTGTATCCCTTCATTTGCTGGATAATAATAAAGGAAGGACCCGACAATTTCTCTGGTCGACGTAGCCCACACTGGGTGAACCACGTAAATCTATGTCTCTATGGTATTGTGTATCTTCTGTGTTTTGTTTCCGCATTTTTTTTATTTTATTTCTCCGCGGTCCTATTTTTGTAACAAGTGGTATCAGAGCGAAAGGTAACTCACAGAAAAAGAGGGTTCCTGGTTTGAGTGGGAGAAATGTCGGAAGATGGAAAGTTTAGGGTCGAGAAATTTAACGGCCAAAACTACCAGTTATGGAAGATGCAGATGGAAGATTATTTATATGAAAAGGATCTATTCCTACCATTGGACGAAGTAACAAAGAAGCCGATGACCATGAAGGATGAAGAATGGGATATTCTTGACAAAAAGGCTCTAGGAACGATACTGCTGAGCTTGGCAGCGTTAGTGGCTTTCAATATTTCGAAAGAAAAGACAACGAAGGATCTGATGGACTTATTGGCTAAACTTTATGAAAAACCCTCGTCGTCTAATAAGGTATTTCTAATGAAGAGATTATTTAATATGAAGATGTCAGAAGGTGGGTCTGTTGCAGTTTATTTAAATGAATTTAATACGGTTACTAATCAACTAACTTTTGTAAAACTGGAATTTGATGATGAGGTTAGGGATCTTCTAATCTTGTGCTCATTGCTAGAAAGCTAGAATGGATTGGTCATGGCTGTAAGTAACTCTGTCTCTGGTTCAAATACTTTAAAATTTGATGATGTTGTTGGTGTTATCCTTAGTGAGGAAATGTGATAGAAAAGCACAGGTGAGACATCAGGTAATGCGTTGAACATGGAGAACAGGGGAAGACAAAAGGATAGAGGAAAGGGCTTAGGGAACCACGATAATTCTAGGAAGAGAAGATCCAAATCCAGACTTGGAAAGATAGAGTGTTGGAATTGTGGGAAGAAAGGACATCTGAAGAAAGATTGCATAGCTCCAAAGAAACAAAGAGATGAACAACATGAGAGAAATCATGAAGCAAATGTAACATGTGATGTGTTACAAGATGCTTTGATTCTTTCTGTAGATAATATTTCTGAGTCTTGGGTAGTAGATTCAGGGGCTTCATTTCATGCCACACCCCATAGGAAACATTTTCTAGATTATGTTCAAGGTGATTTTGGACAGGTTCATTTGGGTGATGATGCACCATGCAAAATTGTTGGAATGGGAAAGGTAAAAGTAAAGCAATGTAATGGAAACCAATGGTTGTTGACAGAGACAAGACATGTTCTAGATTTAAGGAAAAATCTAATTTCAATAGGGCAGTTGGCAAGTGAAGGTTGTGTATTCATATTTACAGATAAGACGTGGAAGGTCATCAAAGGATCATTGGTGATAGCAAAAGGAGAGAAGGTAGGTACATTGTATTTATGTACTGATAATACTGACTCTTCCATCTCTTTAGCTTCTATAGGAGTGGATACAACAATGTGGCATCATAGGATGGGACACATGAGTGAGAAGGGAATGCAGATACTTCACAAAAGAAATTTGCTGCCAGATCTTAAACAAATTGATTTGGACTTCTGTGAGCATTGTGTTTTTGGAAAACAAAAGAGAGTTAGATTTCTCAGAGTCGGAAAAGAAAAGAAGAATGAAAGGTTAGAGCTTGTGCATACAGATGTATGGGGACCATATCAGGTATCATCTCTTGGTGGCTCTCGTTATTATGTTACTTTTATTGATGATGCAACTAGAAAAACTTGGGTTTATTGCATTCGACAAAAATATGATGTTTTTGATACTTTTAAGAAATGGAAAGCTTTAGTTGAGAATGAG
>ML854153.1:3633-29156 GCA_009831015.1 Picea engelmannii
ATAAAAATACGATTTCAAATGATCTCAAAATTTAATGTTTTGAAAAGAAAAAAAAAATCAAAAACATCTTATTTGTTTTTAGGTGTTGATTTTAAGGTTTTTCTGAGCTATTGTCTAACTTTTGAAGCCCATGTTTGAAAAATGTCGTAATTTTGACCCCGCTTTAAAAAATGGTGCTACCAGTAGCACCACGTTTTTATTTAGGGGTTGATTTTGATGTTTTTTATGCAAAAATATGGGTTTTTTTGGGCTAGAGTTCTCATTTTGAGGTCACAGTTCTCATTAAGTTGGTAACTATATTTTGGGAGGAGTGTTGCAAATGTTGTTATAGTTGTTCCAGATTATTTTAATGAAGCACAAAGGCGGGCGACAAAAGATGCAGGAAAAAATGATGGGTTGAAAGTGAATATAATTATCAATAAACCTATTGTTGTTGCTCTGTCATACGGGAATAAAATTAACAATGGTCTGGTGGTTGTTTTTCATCTTGGGGGAGGAACATTTGACATTTATATCGTTGATATATCATATAAAGTGTATGAGGTAAAGGCTGCAAATAGTGATACTTTATTGGGCGGTGAGGATTTTGATAATGTAATATTGCAATCTTTAGTGGACGAGTTCAAAAGAAAAAAAAAATGAAGGCATCGATCTATCAGAAGATGAGATTGTTGTGCAGATATTGCGAGAAGCGCTGAGAAAGCTAAGATAGATTTTTTTTCAACCAATTCAATAGATATTTATCTTCCTTTCATCACATAAGATGACTCGTGCAAAACATTTAAAGATTCCATTGACTCAATCAAAATTTGAAATGCTTGTGAGTCATTTGATAAAAAACGTAAAGCGACCTTGTAAGGATTGTATGAAAGATGTTGGTGTGACTTCTTTTGAGTTAGATGAAGTATTATTGGTGTGAGGAATAACCAGGGTACCGAAGGTTCGAGAATTAGTTGGTGAATTGTTTTGTAAGGAGCCAAGAAAAGGTGTCATTACGGACGAGGCAGTAGCAATGGGTGTTACCATTAAATGTTTTTCTATAGAGGATTTAATTATCTTTGACGTCATTCCATTTTCTCTTGGAATAAAAACTCAATACAGAGTAGCTACCAAGATTCTTGTTAAAAATATAATGGTACCAAACAGAAAGAGTCAAGTATTCTCAACTGCAGTTGAGGATTAGACATATATTGTGATTAATGTACTTCAAGGAAAAAGTAAAATGGCGAATGAAAATAAGGTTATAGGATAGATGGACATCGTTGACATTCCTCCAGCTTCACATGGTGTTCTAGAAATATAAGTTACCTTTTTTATTGATGATGATGGCATAGTGGATGCATCTGCATATAATAAGGCCACTGGTGAGAACAAACCTATCACCTTTCAAAGATCCAGAGGAATTTCAAACCTTGATATATAGAATATGGTTAAAGATGTAGAATTGTATGCCCAAAAAGATCAAGAAAGAAAGATATTGATCAATGAGAGAGGATCCTCTGCCTGACACTTATCCAAATGAGAAGTTCTATGGAGGAGATAATCAATTCAAAAGTAGTGGTCAATCTCAGGAGTTCAACCAACTGAACATACATGCATGGGGAGCCTTTTAGAAAGGACAAGATATTCGTTTACAGGCAGCTCCATCTCAAGAAGAATTGTTGTACAAGGAATCTCAAACAAAGGAGGATATTGTGCATAAATATGGAAATGCAACATCCAAATATAAGCCCTAATGGAACTTGTCTGTACTTGCATGGGATAAAGTTGTGAATGATTTCCAGACACTCCCTGATCAATTGAATACCAAGTTATTGACATATCACATCGAATTGGACAAATGCATCATGTAATTGTTTCTTGGATTATAGTTAACGATATGGTTGCATCACCATTTGGGGAGAATGGAGTTGGTGGTCGTCAAACACGCCTTACAAAGGAATGGTGTTGAAGTATGTTCAATTGATAATTTTACCAAATATAAAGGTTTCATATATTATGAAACCGTTAGACCATTTGGATAACACATTTTATCCATTATCAAATATATCAAAATATCAAAATTCCAGGTTGCAGTTCGTTAAACAGTCTAACTGATTAAACCACCCAGCAAATAGTATAAAATCAGTTGAAGCTAGCCAAAAGTAGGGGAAAATCTTTTGAGAGAGAAGTATTTTTAGGAGAAAAATCTAATAGAGGTATGCTTGGAGCAGTCAGGTTTTTCATTTTATTTTATCATCCATCCTCTCTTTTCAACAAGGATTGATGGGATTGTTGACAGCAGGGGGTCTTGCGAAGCCGCGAATGGATGAAGGGAGGATGAGCTTGTTTAGTTTTATAAGGTGAAATATGTTATTTTCAGTTTGTTGTATTTAAGTTTGATTTGATTTCAGCACTGATTAGTTTATGATGTGCACATCCTCACCTTGTGTTATCACTTCCATTGCTCCATCCCATTTTGGATAAGATCTCTTCTTTCTTTTCTCTCTTGGTCCTTCTATTGTAACCTTGTTATAGAATGGCTAGAGACCATATACCTAGCCCAAATCTTCGTAGGGATTTGTAATTCCAAAACTCCATGAATTGTATGAGGAAAAACTTTAACTTGAGATCAAAATCCTTACGCTTTAAATTTGTTTCTTATTTGTTTTCTGTCATTTTATCTTTCTCTATCTTTATTAATCCAACACTTCAAATTAAAAAATTAAAAATTAAAAATTAAAAAAAAATTATAATGCACTATGGTAACTGTAACATGATGTATATATGTTTCTCTCATTTTATTTTATTTTTTAAGGTGTAAAATTTTGTTATGTTGTTTACTTTTGAAATTAATTTAGTTTTAACTAAAAAATGTTAAAGGACCAATCCTTTACATTACTTTTAAATTAATGTTTCATAATTATTTTTTGGGTAGTTATTAAATCAATTTTTTTTATTTTTTTATTAAATTACTCTTTTAATTAATTACTTAGGAATTAACCTTCTCTAACTTTTGTTAAGTTTTTATTTTTGCTGAACAAATACAAAACAAATGCCTCCTCATTTTTTTTTGTTATTTTTATTATTTGCATTTTCTTTAGTATTTAGTTTTGTTATTTTAAATGTATAAACTCAAACATAAAAGCATAAAAATCAAATATTATTAGAAAGTAAAATATAGGGTGAAGGACTCACACTTGGACACTAGGTTAGAGTATTTTTGGCTTGGAGCTCAATGTTTCTTTTTGTTTGGGGATTTAATATTAGGGTGGCATTCCCATCTCTTCTCACCTAGCCCCATGAGAGGTTGAAATGTTGATATTGGGGACTCTCTAGTCCCTCGATATCAACATATTTTTGGCGACCATACTAGGGACGACCGTTCAATGGTTCATTCCTAGTTTTGTTCTAATTCTTTCAAATTTACTTTTTTCTTTCCTAAACCTCAATGTCTCAACCAATTGGAAGCTTGTTTGGTGGTTGTAACAATTTGTTTTCATCTACCGATCCTGGGAAGGTAATTCATAAGTATGCAATCTTTGAATTTGATGAAGACCTAAACAACTCCTCGTGGTTTGTGCCCACTCCCTTGAAGTTTGTTCATCCGGTTCATCCCTTACCTCGCAAATTCAAGCAACATTTTCCTTTATTTCATGGTGATGGAACTGTTACAGTGGTTGAACATATTCCTACATTTTCAAATGCCTACATCATCCTTGGAGTTAACGATAACGATAGTTTCATGCTTTTGTTCATGAATTCCCTTTAGGATGATCTCGCTTCTTTATTTTCCAACCTTTATGATGAATGCATCTCTACATGGTTTGAAATTTCTTAATGTTTTACTTCTGCCTTTGGAAATTTGGATAATCCTTATGAGCATATTAAGATATTTAATCATTTACATATGAAGGATAGTGAAGGAATTATTTCATTTAGCTTTAGGTTTATCAAGTCATACAATTCAATTCCTACTCCCATTCTCCCTACCAACTTGGCTGCCTTGTTGCATTACTACAAACTTCTACCTCATCTTTACCGATGGTGGTTGGAAGAAAAGAATGTTCAAAACTTAGAGTTATCTCTATCCACTTGCCTTGACTTCGAAGAGAAAATCCATAGAACAGGTTACTCCTTTGGTATTCATGATTCACAAAAGTATTTGTCTTCTTTAATCCCCGTCATCAAGACTTTACAATATCACATGTTGATTCTTGAGTCTCAATCTTCAAATCATGCTGGGAGTATATCCCGGGAGACCTCTCTCCTAGGGCCTAATTATAATGAATCCACTACTTGTGGACAAGAGCTTGGATGTGAAGAGGATCATGATTATGTCATGATGCTTGATGATCAATCCACCTCTCACATCCCAAATATCACCCTTCTTAAACCTCATGAAAAAACTCAATCCCAAAATCATCTTTCAATTCGAGCCTTGTATTTGCATGCATGTGATGGTGAATTTGATTATACAAATGAAGAAACCGAGGTTGATCATGTCAAACCAATTTATGATGCATTTTTATTTGTTGATAATGCTAATGAGGGGTCAAATGATGTAGACCAACATGAATTTAATGATACAGCTAAGGAGCCCTCTTTTGAAAATATGTATGAGTTCAATCAAGATCTTAAATTGTATAAAATTGTTGCTAATCCTTTTTTTCAATCAAGAAAGGTTAGAGAATTTGACACTAGCAGGAATATCCCTCCTAGGTGCACTTTTTATTTCAATGAAGACAACTATTTTAAACATATCCCTATGTTTTTGAATCCATGCTATGAATCTTCTTTGCATCATGATGACCCTATTCTTGATAGGAAGGTCCCCAGAGGTGATACTGATTTTTTTGATGAATTCATTGATCATCCCTTTAAGGTACAAAACCTAAACCCTAAATCTAATTCAATTGATACCTTCATCATTACTAGAAAACCATATGTTGGTTGGCATGTCTTGGAGATTGGTGATCGTTTCTTTTGGCTATTGATTAATCATTTCTCCGCACTGTAAACATTTGTTGGTTGGCATGTTGGCAGTCCCTCCATGCACAGATTTGTCAAACTCATAAGATCTGCATGCAAAGCATGTGACACATTCCTTTAAGATAATTTTCATCTAACTTGAGTCCAAGATAATATTTTTAATTTCCTTTGTACATAAATAAACAAAATAAAAAAAATAATAATAATAACAAAAAAAATTGGAGAGGGTAAATTAGTTTTCATTGACTTCGCAGTTATTATTTTATCTTATCGCTTTTATTCTACTTCTGTTTCTTTTGCTTTCTTTCTTTTTTTCCCTTTTAATGGTCAAAATTGATGGAGCAATGGTTGGTGATATTAAAAGACTATCTGTATATTTTTAACTAATTGACCAAATAGGTTTTGGTGGACAACAGACTTGCAGGTGAACCAAGTAGCCTTCTTTTGTCATAATCCCTCGCTTGTTTACCATGCGCTTTCCAAGATTACATCCTCACTCGTCATAGTCTCAAACCTATCCCCATATTACTTCTTTTCCTTTCTCTATCCCCTCCTTTTTGAGACGCCTCCAACATACACTTCATGGATGCTTAGTGTTAATCTTGGGTTTTATATAACAGGACCAAAATCCCATCATACTTACCACTTTTCATGAGTTACTCCCTGAAGTATCGATCCATGAAGACCTTGACCTCCATCATGTCTCCCCCTATTGTATAACCTAGTCCACCTAACCCTATTTGCCTCTTCCTATCTTACATTGAGTCGCCCTTAGTCCTGTCATTACCCTTCCCTTCCCTTTTCTTTCTAGAATCAAGGATCATAATTTTATTGTTTAAGCTTGCACACGACTGTAAGTGACACACATATGTTGGTTGGAAATTGTTGACGAATATTTCTGTCAACAGTACTTAGTCGGAAAAGCATTGCCAGGATCCCTTTCGAATCAAACTACTTGCGCAAAATTTCACTTATTAGCATTTTGGGTTGACGCAATGTTCTTGGAATTTTTTTTTTGGACACTTGACTTAATTCTAAGCTTGACCCTTTCCTCGCTCCTCGCATTATCCGCACTATCTTATTTTGACATAGTAGCATCATATATTTTGGACCCATACATCTTCTTCATGTCATATACCCCATTGTATTTACCTTTTTAAAAAAAATTAATGGATGCATGTCATCATTATTATATTTTCATCACTTACCCTTAATAAAGTTATACCATGTGTTTTGGGTCTTAACATTATCCCATGCCAAAGCAATATATCTATGGAAAATATATATTATCATGTTGCCATGATAATTTCTACTTGAATTCTTTTTCGACCTTATCTTAATCATTACAATAAAGTAGTCCACTTCATGGAAGTCATTACTTGATACTTCTTGCTACTATATGTCAATCCCATTTAATGACTCTCAAATAGACATTGGTTTACTACAAGCATTCAACAAGGACGATACATTTGAAAGGAGACGAAAGTGTAGCAATTGGAATTGATCATGGCACCACAAACTCGTGTGTAGCAGTCATGCGGGGGAAGAATCCAAAAGTAACTGAAAATTCAAAAGGCTCTCGTACAACACCATTAGTGGTAGCTTTCAATCATGAAGGAGAGCTACTCGTGGGAACCCTTGCAAAGTGGCAAGCAGGGACAAACCCAGCTAACACATTCTTTGGAACCAAGTGTTTGATAGGAAGAAAGTTTGATGACCCACAAACACAGGAAGTGATAAAAATGGTCCCATATAAATTGTTAGAGCTCCAAATGGTGATGCTTGGGTTGAAGAAAACAGACAATAGATTTCACCTAGTCAAATTATTGCATTTGTTTTACAAAAAATGAAAGAAACAACAAAATATTATCTTGGGAGGAGTGTTGCAAATGTTGTTATAGTTGTTCCAGCTTATTTTAATGGTGCACAAAGGTAGGTGACAAAATATGCAGGAATAATTGTTGGGTTGAAAGTGAATAGAATTATCAATGAACCTATTGCTACTGCTTTGTCATACGGGAAGGAAATTAACAGTGGTCTGATGGTTGTTTTTCATCTTGGGGGAGGAACATTTGGCATTTCTATCGTTTATATATCATATAAAGTGTATGAGGTAAAGGCTACAAATAGTGATACTTTATTGGGAGGTGAGGGTTTTGATAATGCAATATTTCAATATTTACTGGACTTGTTCAAAAAAAAAAAAAWTGAAGGCATTGATTTATCAGAAGATAGGCTTGTTGTGCAAAGATTGCGAGAAGCACTGAGAAATATAAGATAGATATTTCTTCAACCACTTCAACAAATATTCATCTRCCTTTCATCATAGTAGATGAATCTGGTGAAAAACATTTAAAGATTCCATTGACTCGATAAAAAATTGAAATGCTTGTGAGTCATTTGATAAACAGAGTAAAGCAACCTTGTAAGGATTGTATGAAATATGTTGGTGTGACTCCTTTTGAGTTAAATGAAGTATTATTGGTGGGAAGAATGAACAAGGTACCGAAGGTTCAAGAATTAGTTGATGAATTGTTTTGTAAGGAGCCAATAAAAGGTGTTATTATGGACGAGGCGATAGCAATGGATGTTTCCATAACAGGTTGTTCTACAGAGGATTTAATTATCTTTGATGTCATTCCATTTTCTCTTTGAATAAACACTTAATATGGAGTATCTATCAAGCTTATTGTTAAAAATAGAATGGTACCAAACAGAAAGAGTCAATTATTCTCAACTGCAGTTGAGGATCAGACATAGATTGTGATTAAATTAATTCAAGGAGAAAGTAAAATGGCGGTTGAAAATAAGGTTTTAGGCCAGTTGGACATCGTTGACATTCCTCCAGCTTCACATGGTGTTCCAGAAATAGAAGTTACATTTTCTATTGATGATGATGGTATAGTGGATGCTTCTACATATAATAAGGCCACTGGTGAGAACAAACCTATCACCTTTCAGCAATCCGGAGGAATTTCAAACGTTGATATACAAAATATGGTTAAAGTGGTGGAGATGTATGCCCAAAAAGATCAAGAAAGAAATATTTTGATAAATGAGAGAGGATCCTCTGCCTGACACTAATCCAAATGATAAGTTCTATGGAGAATATAATCAATTCAAAAGTAGCGTTCAAGCTCGGGACTTCAACCAACTGAACATACATGCATGGGGAGCCTTTGAGAAAGGACAAGATATTCATTTACAGGCAGCTCCATCTCATGAAGAAATGTTGTACAAGGGGTCTCAAACAAAGGAGGATATTGTGCATAAATATGGCAATGCAACATCTGAAGATAATCCCCAATGGAACTTGTCTGTACCTACACGGGATAAAGTTGTGAACGATTTCCATACACTCCCTGATCAATTGAAGACCAAGTTATTGATAGAGCACATCGAATTGGACAAATGAGTCATGTAATTGTTTCTCAAATTATAGTTAATGACATGGTTGCATCAACATTTGGGGAGAATGGAGTTGGTGGTCTTCAAACACACCTTACAAAGGAATGGCGCTAAAGTATGTTCAATTGATAATTTTACCAAATATAAAGGATTCATATATTATGAAATTGTTAGACCACATGGAGAACACATTTTATCCATTATCAAATATATCAAAATATCAAAATTTTGGGTTGCAATTCATTAAACGATATAACTGATTAAACCACCCAACAAACAATATAAAATCAACTGCTGCCAGCCAAAAGTAGGGGAAAATGTTTTTAGAGAGAAATATTTTTAGGAGAAAAATCTGATAGAGGTATGCTTGGAGTATTGAGTTTTTTCATTTTATTTTATCATCCATCCTCTCTTTTCAGCAGGGATTGATGGGATTGTCAGCATCAAGGGGTCTTGTGAAGCAGCGAATGGATGAAGGGAGGATGAGCTTGTTTGGTTTCATAAGGTGAAATATGTTCTTGTCGGTTTGTTGTATTTAATCCTGATTTGATTTCAGCTCTGATTAGTTTCTTATGTGCATGTCCTCGCATTGTGTTATCACCGCCATCGCTCCATCTCGTTTTTCCTAATCTCTCTTCTTTCTTTTCGCTCTTGGTCCTTTTATTGTAACCTTGTTCTAGAATGGCTAGAGACCATATACCTGGCCCAAATCTTCTTAGGGATTTGTAATTCTAGAACTCCATGAATTGTATGAGGAAAAACTTTAACTTGAGATCAAAATACTTTTGCTTTAAATTTGTTTCTGATTTATTTTTTGTCATTTTATCTTTCTCCATCTTTATTAATCCAACACTTTAAATTAAAAACAAAACAAAACAAAACAAAAACTAAATTCAAAAGATTGTAATGCACTATGGTTATTGTAACATGATGTATATATGTTTCTCTCATTGTAGTTTTTTTTTAATCTATAAACTTTTGTTATTTTGTTTACTTTTGTAATTAATTTAGTTTTAACTAAAAAATGTTAAAGTACGAATCCTTTACATTACTTTTAAATTAATGTTTCATAATTATTTTTTGGGTAGCGATTAAATCATTTTTTTATTTTTTATTATTAAATTACGCTTTTAATTAATTACTTAGGAATTAACCTTCTCTAACTTTTGTTAAGTTTTTCTTTTTGCTAAACAAATACAAAAAAAATGCCTCTTCATTTTTTTTTGTTATTTTTATTATTTGCATTTTCTTTAGTATTTAGTTTTTTTTATTTTAAATGTACAAACTCAAACATAAAATCATAAAAATCATAAATCGCATAAAAATCAAATATTATTAGAAAGTAAAATAAAGGGCGAAGGACTCACGCTTGGACTGTAGGTTATAATATTTTTGGCATGGAGCTCAATGTGTCTTTTTGTTTGGGGCTTTAAGATTAGGCTGACATTCCCATCTCTTCTCGCCTAGCCCCACGAGAGGTTAAAATGTTGATATTGGGGACTCTCTAGTCCCTCCACGTCAACAAGAAGAACACTGCAAAGCTTATGGACAATAGAATCGTAGAAATGTCCAAAGATATAAGAACAATAAGTACAATACAGAGAACATAAACTATAAATCATTTTCTCCTTTGCAAAAATTCAATAGTGAATTCCAAAAATGGAACAACTATGGTCATAAAACCAGTGAATGTAGATTGCCAAATTATGATAAAAAGACAAATATTTCCCATAATAAAAAAATATCGAAGAAAAAGAAAACAGAGTTCAATGTAGCCTTATATGCAATAAATCAAGGATTTCAGTGGTATTTAGACAATGGATGTTCCAAAAACATGACTGGAGATGAAAGTAAGTTTCTCAAGTTAAATAAGAAAGGAAAATGAAAAGTAACTTTTGGAGATAACATGTCAACAAAGATACTGGGAAAAGGAACTATTAGTTTAGGAAATAATAAAACCAAAGAAGAAGATGTACTTCTGGTAGAAAATATCAAACCAAATCTCTTAGGTGTAAGTCAAACATTTGATCAGGGTCACATACTTTTGATTCTCATAAATGTGAGATCATAAAAAATTACATTGGAAAGCTAGTGGCAGTTGCATCAAGAACATCTAGCAATGTGTACATCCTTAATATAGATGAAGAAGAAAAATGTTGTTTAATCCAAGTAGATGAAATCTAGCTTTGGAATAGAAGGTTAGGACATTTAATCTTTGACAACTTGATCAAAGCCAATGAGAAAAAGGCTATTAGGGACCTTCCAAAAGTGATTAATCCTTCAGATACTATTTGTAAACATTGTCAAATAGGAAAGCAAACACGAGTTAGGTTCAAAACAAAATAGCATTTGACAACAAAACCATTAGAGGTTATTCACATAGATCTATGTGGACTAGTCAGAACCAAAATTACTTATGGTGAACAATATTTTATGTTGATTGTTGATTATTACACAATATTGACTTGGGTATTCTTTCTAAAAGAAAAATCAGAAGCCTTTGAGAAATTTAAAATATACAAAGCCCTTGTAGAAAATAAAATATAACTCAAAATTATATGTATGAGATCAGACAATGGAGTAGAATTCACCTCTAAAGATTTCATTCAATTCTGTGAAAATCATGGTATCAAAAGATAGTTTTCATCTCCCAAGACTCCTCAACATAATGGAGTGGTAGAAAGGAAATACATACCAGTTCAAGAAGCTACAAGAACCATGCTAAATGAAACCAAGCTTCCAGAAAAATTATGGAGCTATAATCTACACAACAGTACGCATACTTGATAGAGCTCAGTTGAGACCTAACCATGAAAAAACCCCTTATGAACTTTGGTTTGGAAGGCCAACATCTGTAAAACACTTTACAACTTTTGGAAGTAAATGTTACATACAGAGATGAATATAACCTAGGAATGTTTGATCCAAGATCTAATGAAGGAATATTCTTAGTATATTCATCTAATAAAAAAGCATACATATGTTATAATCTTAGACTACTAAAGATAGTGGAAAGTGCCAATGTAAAGATAGATGCTCTAAAAAAGAGCATATCCCAAGGCATTGATCAATAATCTCAATAAGAAGATGATGATGTAAAATCTCAACAGGAAGATGATGATGAATAATCTCAGCAAGAAGATGATAATGATGAAACATAGGAAAATGAACCACATATTGATGAAAAAGACAATGAAGAAACACCCTTTCCAAGAGATCCATCAAAAAGAGTTCAAAAGAATCATCCTGAAAGCCAGATTATTGGAGATAAAAGTGTAGGAGTGGAAACAAGAAGGAAACTCGCTTTTGACTCAGAACAAGCAATGCTATCCCTAATATAACCTAAGTCATTTAAAGAAGCTATCAAAAGTAAATATTGGATAAAATCAAAGAATGAATAACTAGACCAAATAGAGAAGAATCATACTTGGGAACTAGTTCCAAGATCTAAGGAAAGGAATGTGATAGGAACCAAGTGGATCTTCAAGAAAAAACTAAATGAAAATGGGGATATTATAAAGAACAAATCCAAATTAGTTTGCAAAGGATATTCCCAAGTATAAGGTATTTATTTTGAAGAGACTTTCGCTTCAGTAGAAAGAATTGAGGCCATCAGAATGTTCCTGGCATTTGCATGCTTTATAAATTTCAAAATCTATCAGATGGATGTCAAGTTAACATTCCTTAATGGAAAACTAGAAGAAGAAGTCTATGTTGAGAAACCAGAAGGATTTATGTTATCAGAAAATTAGGACTATGTGTGCAAGATTAAAAAGGCCCTGTATGGTCTTAAACAAGCCCCCAAATCGTGGTTCTTTAGGCTTGACCAGTACCTACAAAAACAAGGATATAAGAGAGGGACTACTAACAACAACCTATATGCAAAATTGAGGATCAAAACATGATTTTTGTGGTGGTATATGTAGATGACATCATATTTGGGAGTAATCTTACTACACTAAGAAGAAAATTTGCAACCAAAATGCAAGAAGAGTTTGAAATGTCTATGCTGGGAGAACTGTCATTTTCTTAGGTTTACAAGTAAATCAAATATAAAATGGAATATTCATTTCCCAAACCAAATATATCAAGGAAATGCTGAAGAAATTTCAAATGGAATACGTTAAACCTATGAGTACTCCCATGGTCATGGATGTAAACTAAGACTAGAATATGACTCACCAAAAGTGGACTAAATGATGTATATATCAATGGTTGGAAGTTTGCTCTATTCAACAACAAAAATACCTAACATTATGCAGGTTGTAGGGCTCGTGGAGATATTTCAATCTGCACCTAAAGAAACTCACTTAAAATTAATAGAAATAATATTCAGATACCTTCAAGGCACCCTAGAACTTGGATTATGGTATCCAAAAGATAAAGACTTCAATCTAAATGCATATACTGATGTGGATTGGGACGGTAGAATAGATGATAGGAAAAGCACCAGTGGAAGATCATTTTTTCTAGGAAAAAGTCTGGTAGCATGGTCAAGAAAGAAACAAACATCCACATCACTCTCTATAGCAGAATCATAATGCATTTCTATTGCATCCTACTGCACACAACTTATTTGGATGAAGCAAACTTTATAAGACCTACAAATAATATATAATAATCCCATTACTATTAACTGTGATAACCCTAGTGCCATAACTATCTCAAAAAATCCAGTCATGCATTCTAAAACCAAACACATCCCATTTAAATACCATTTCCTAAGAGACCAGGTTACCCAAAAAATTGTTAAAATAGTGTATGTAGACACCAAAGAACAAATTGCAAACATTTTCACAAAACCTTTGCCGAGGAGTACTTTTGAAAATCTTCAACAGAAATTAGGAGTAATTCAAAAACCTCATTAAGAACCATAAAATTCTATCAGAAAGGGCACATGGTCAGGGGGAGCATTGCCACAGGGGGACTGAAGAAATATCCCCTCTGCCATTGTTTTCAAAAGGGGGGGAAATTGATAAAGTCACAAATTTCAAAAAGAAAAATGTTTCCTTCAATGCCAAAGGGGGAGAAAGTTGGACATGGTGTTATGGTGTTGGCATTGATGTCAAAGAGGGCCAAACTAATTGATTATGGCATTGATGTCAAGAAGATAAATATGGTATTATCATTATATGTATTTGAGATCCTAAAAGCTCAGGAGAAATAATGTAGTAAGTTGCGCAGAAGACATAGCGTGAGGTGCAAAGGAATCTACCTAAAGCTCAAGAGAGGCAGCGTATTAGATTGCGCAATATTATAGCATGCAAATATCCTTGTACATAAGGAGTAGTGAAACACAAGGAAACCAGAGCTAAGGAGGATTAGCGATTGAAGATCAATGCATAAAAGAATGCACAAACATTTATTAAAAGATCAGGAGAAATAGCGATGAACAAATCAAGAGGAAGAATGTTAAACGAAGATCAGAAGAGATGACGCACATGAGCCATTCATTTAGATTTCAGGACAAACCAAGACCGTCAGATTTGGGAGTTACAGAGGCGGACCGTCAGATCAACATTTGATTAATTCATGACCGTCAGATCTTAGTAAGGGAAGATCAATGGCAGGGAACCATTGCGGGAATCAAGGGTTGAGTTAATGATCGCACAAGTTTTGGTTCCACAATACACACTGACCATTGATCATCACCTGTCAATAAATATACGATTAGCATCGATTCCACTACCAACAAGAAATTTCCATTGCGGAGTCACAAATAACTGAATACCCGAAGACAGGAACTCCTTTTTTCCTAAGCCCATGGTCCTAGGTCCTAGACTTATTAAAGGCTATCAAGAAGACAGTGATAATATGCACTCCGACAGAATTTTCTCCGGGAGAGTTGGAAGAATGAAAAGGCCCAAGTCCCAAAGCTTTGAATTTATGAAGTGAACGAGAACCTTCCACTCAACTGCAGATCAAATCATGGCCATCGATTTGTTTGAAACCTATGGACAATCCAGGATCATCCATCTACGGAAGAACGAATATCAAGCATCCAATCTACTTTGGAGAAATGCACTCTGGAAGGTTGAATGAATGCAAAGGCCTGAAGTCCTGAAGGCTAAAATAAATCTAGAGCTGATCAAGTTCGTTGGATTAAGGATTCATATGAACCTTTGACCAGGAGGAGGACATGTATCACATAAGGAGATCCACATCAGAAAGGACACATGGCACAATCATATGGTGACAAGTGTCTAGGTCCAGTTGGCACTTTAGGTTACATAAGTCACGAATCTAGGTGACATGTGGAAACCACTCGTCCAATGTCAAGTCAGCAGTGACGTCGACAAGGTACGTCACTCCAGGATTTTTTCCTTCGAGGGAAACCAATGTCTACCACCAGCAACTACTCGAAGCGTCGATTTCAATGCTAATCGTTGATCTAAGATCCTTTGTATTCTGACATAACCGTTATATAAAAATGTAGAGGAAAGATGATGTACGCACTCCCATTTTGACCACTTCGGTGCTGACCAACTCCGGTGGAAATTGGAACAACAATTACCTGGACCTCTGAAGCCTTGAAGTCCCGAAGTAAATTGTGTTCATCCATCTCAACCTTTGATTAAATCATAGCCACTGGATTAAGTAGTAAAAGGATAAGTGAGGATTGGATCTAGACTGTATATTTGGTTTCGAGAATGACACCAATGATTAGATCAATCCTTGTGATAGGTAACTACTTGGGAAAGTTGAAACTCCCAAAGATTAAATGAGAGAGAAAACACCCAAAGGCTGAAGCACTAGAGGACTAGGTTCCAGCGCTCGGTCATGGGTTATGAACACATAATCCATGAGGCACTGGGTACATCACTTATTTAATAATCCTATGGTTTTCAACATATGGTCACATGTAAATGGTTTTAAGGGAGAGCCTCTGCAAAATTCGATTTATGCAATATTTGCAGAGAAATGGAATCGAGAAAAAAAATTGATCCATACCTATGATCAATTTATGAAAAGAACTCTCACTAAATTAAAAGCCTTCACAATAAATGTTTGAATAATAATAGATATTATTGTTAATTTAAAATAAAGAGGTGTGATGGTCCGAAAAAAGGGACACAATACTTCATAGCTCACACTAGTTGGAAGATTATATAAAATGAGGAAGAATTGTGAAAAGAATGTGTCTCTGTAGTCCAATCTAGAGGATCAAAACATAAGCAGAGTCCAATAAGAAGGATCAATGATTCTTACGAAGTGAGGATTGAAGGGAGGAGAACAGAAGGATTCATATCCTTTACTAAGTGTAATATATGAGAGTTAGTGCTTCCTGGGTTGGTGCCCTAAAGACAAGGGAGTTGGTGCTTCCTAGGGTTGGCACCCTAAAAACCAATGAGGGAGTTGATGCTTCCTAGGATTGGTGCCCTGAAGAAGGGGATTTATGTCTCCTAGAGTTGGTGGTCTAAAAAGGATTGGTTTCCTTCAATATTCTTCATAAAATCCTTGTAATTCCTATTAATTATATTTATATAATTGATTTTACAAACAAGTCCATTGTTGATATAGTGTGGTAATTAACAAAATATAAAAGTAATTGCTAATTGTTGAAAAAAGAGTAATATTGATTCACCCCCCCCCTCTCAATATTCCAACAACTTGTGTGCAGGAAGCATGTGATAGGAGATAGAGTTGGAGATGTAGATCTATATCAGTTGAGACATACAAGAATGGACTTAAAAATAAAGGTATTTTGATATACTCTTATTTAGTATAAAAGGAATTGTTTGTTGTAGATATGGGAAGACCATAGGAGTCTAAAAACCCCTTTCTAGATAGGGTAACTAGGATAATACAAGGGAGATTTTATTGTATATTCAGAAACATCCATGTGATAAATAATCCCATAACAGAAGTGGAAACCATTATGGGGACAAATTCTTCTCTATTTTGAGTCTCTTGGCCCATCCTTCTCCTTGTTTGATTGGGTGTACTTGAGATTCTTCCTTTAATTGATCAAGATCCTAGATCCAGTACATCCGAGAGAAATGATACATATCTGAAAGACATGGAACATATTCTTTGTTCTCAATAAACAAAAATTTTGCAAGCCCTCACTCATTCCATCATAGGTGTCCCACGAGGCTCCTTACCAGTTGACATGGATGTGTCCCGCGAGGCTCTGTAAAAAATGCATATTTGCAATATAAAACCTAGAACCTTGAATTTAGATCTATCCTCTAATCTATAGGGTTCTATTTTGGTCAGCACTTATCTAGTTTGGTCTTTGTTTTAATGTTTGATTGTCACATAAGTTTCTTTCAAAGTTTGTTTGAGGGAATTTGTATGGATTGATTTTCATTTCTTGGATAGATTTTATTTTTGTCTAAAAAATTTAGTAAAGTTGGGTTGAGAACCCAACAGATCTAAGAAGATCTAGTAGTGTTTGTCATTGGTTGTTTTACTTTTCCTTCTACAACCATTGTTCATCACTAGATATACCCTCCTATATGAGTGTTGGGTGAGATCTTGTTAGTGACATTGGAGTGGGATGATTCGGCCTCACTTCGAATTTCCTACATCCCATTTGCTTGCAATTTCTTGCTAGTTTCCATTTTCTTTGTCTTTTATTGCATATATCGGGAATTGTTTACATTCAATAGAAAAAAATCACAAAATGACAAAACCGATTTATCACATGTTATATTTTCTTTTGAAGAACTAGTAAACAAAATGCATTAGGAGCATTGTTTGGTTCCATATCTGAAGTGATTGTTGGTTTCTTGGTGTGTGTGAGGTCAGTTTTAAAATTTTCAAAGGAAAAGGAAAATCTCTTCCCCTCCCATAGATATATTTCATTGAAAATAAAAAATTTCATTGTCATTATTTCATTGCTTGGTTGGGTCAAGAGTCAAAACATCACAAAGTTTCATCTGTTACCCTTGGACTTAAGAAAAAACCTTAAAAATAAAATGAATAATCTAAAAATCGTTAGACACTTTTCTTTTATAGTGAACCAACAATAGCTAAGCTTAGGGCCTTGGAATAGGATTAGAGATTAAACTATCCAATACCACAAAACTAAACTTAGGAGTCATTAAAGAGTGTCAAAATCAATTCTTTCAACCAATGTGTTGGGAACCTCCTCTAACAAAAGAGTTAAGCTTGAGTTCGCATCGAGGAAAGTAGGGAGATTTCCCCTCTTTTCTTGTTTTGGTGTTTGTGATATCGCTTGAATAATTATGTATAAGGGGGTTTTGTTGGCTAACATATTCATAGCTTCAGGCTTAATTAATCTTCCCTTAAATGTGGTTGGAATTACGACTGTTTTCCCAACCATTGATTGTTAGGTGGCAACCTTAGTGACCTTTCCTAGGGAGCCACATAGGTTACTGCATGTGGGATGTGCTTGTAGTACCTAGAGCATAAATTCATTCATGATCTCAATTCCCCCAGAGGGTGCCCGCCTTAATCAAGGGTACTTGCACCAGTTAGGGTTGTTTTGCATAGATCATCGTAACTTCTCCTCACACCTTTACTAGCCAATATTGTGGGGACTTCATCTCCCTCTTAAGGTTGGTTTTTGGTAGGCCTCTGAGCCCATTGGTTTTCTTTTTTTGAGCCTACTTTTTATTAGGGGTGTGCTCTTTTATTCCGAGTGTAGTTCGGCCTTAGGTTGAATTGAGTTTGGATTTTAACATCGTATATTCACCGTGGCTAAATTACCACTCCAATCTCGTTGACTATGAGGACTTGAGCCTATTAAAGAGGTGCAACCACCTCTAAAGAAACGTGATATAAGTGACAATGAATTCTAAGGATATTAGCTTTGGTTTGAAAATACCGTTTTTTCTCAGTGGAGGTGGTAGATGAACTTCCTCCACCAAATTTTAACCTGTGTTTGACTGAGCTAGACGCTTCTATACTTTTCCAAGTAAGAGAGATTTTTAGTGATCCCTTTTATTTGTTTAGTGATACTCCCACCATGTATGGACCAAGTGTTTCATCTTATGTGGCTCATCTTATAATCCCATCCTCAAGTGGTCCTAGGGGAAATTCCCACGAGGGAATCTTGGTGATGTCCACATTACCACCCCTTAGCTCCATTGGACCTACATCATCCATACCATTTTATATCGGTCCCTTCATATGGGGGACACCAGTTGTGTCATCCTTTACATTTGTTAATATACCTAGCATCCCTACACACATCCCTTCTACTACTCTTCCCACTTCTGGATTCGTTTCCAGTGGGGTCGATATTTGGTTTTAGCATGCAAAATGGAGATCCTTCCACCTTCACTAATCCTATAAGTGGCCCCACATCATCAATTTCAGGTGTACCTTTTGTATGGAATATGTCTAGTGTTTTTGGGGTTGTCCCTAGTCAGGCTGGGGGAAACAATACTTTTGGAGGTTTCAACTTTCCATGGCGTAGAACACCTTTCTCCGAGGGCACATCCCTTGGGGAAAAATGGGGTTTTCCTTTTGTTTCCACATATGGTTCTAGAGGTTTCTTCCTTGGGAATAACTTTGGGAATATCTTTCCTAAAGGGTCCACATTTCCCCATCAGGGAAAACCTTTGGGGGAAGTTTTGGTTATGGGAACAGTCATGCTCCTGGAAGTGCCACCATCCCTAGGGGAACTCACTCCCCAATGACCCCTAAACCTTCCAGCAGTACAAATATATAGGGACCGCAAGTTCCATCTAGGATAGCAAAGACTTCACCTCCCTCCTAGTCTTCATTTGCATTGTTTCCTTTCCTCGCAACTATAGACTTACCATATTTGTCATGGTTAACAAATAACTCTATTTCCCATGACCCAACATGGATGGAATTGAATTTCAAGTTGCCATCAGATATTTTGAAATTCGGTGGAAATCCAGGAGAGGAACCCTCCACTCACATCATGACATACCACTTATGGTGTTCATCCAAATCATTGATGGATGATAGTGTGAGGTTGTGTCATTTCCAAAGAACCTTGACCAGAGTTGTTGCTAAATGGTATATTGAATTAAAAGGAAAATCCTTTAAAATATTCAATGACATGGCAATGGAATTCTTAACACATTACTAATTTCCCATTCGATATGAGATAGAAAATAAGCTATTGAATTCACTGTGCCAAGACAATGCCACGCATATTTCTGATCATATACATGAGTGGAGATGAATACGTAGGATGATTAAGAATCATATTCTGGAAAAAATCCTTATGGAGTGGTTCAAAAAGTCCCTCCTACCACCCATTTTAATATCAAAAAGTCCCTCGGGGTGACCACCAAGGAGTAGGATATTTTATGTGGCCAACACTTGGACTTGTTGCATTCTCATTCAGGTACACTTTATGAGATTATCCCAAACCCAGGACCCCATGCTGATGGTTTGTTAGGTTCTATTTCACATGCCTCTATGAACCATTTATCTTATTAGATGGGTGAAATGTCCATTAAGTCACAATTGTTAGCTTCCGATACTAGTGCTCAAAATGTTGCAGTCCCTACTTATACCTCTGAGGTCAACTCAGTCGATTCCACACAACCGAAGAATCCTTAGAAACCTGGAGGAAAGAAAAAGAGGAACAAGAAAAAGAATTCCAACAATGAGAAAGGGGTTGCCTCTACCCAAAACACCCATGAGGGAGGAACTAAGGAAAATAAGAAGAGTCGGTTTCCGTAAACGATTTGTGGGGAGGACCACCCTACTCACCAATTCCCTCGGAAGGATGAAGTCCATACATTTTTTGCACAACAACACCCCCGCAACATCTTACTATCTTAAACCATAATTTTTCCCCTCAACCTCAAAACATGGTTGCCACAAATCCTGTTGAATAATTGGGTTGATTTTTATTGATGTCAACCCTTGTAGCAATTTCGGTAGCAAATTCTGGTAGCCCCAACAGTATGATTAGGGGAATTCAATTTGATTGATGTATAATGGTATGAATTTTAATATATTTTCATGTAAGACTACTCTATATGGATAGTACATGTCATTCCATTTTCGGTGATATGCCAACAACGCCCCCCCGAACATCCTACTATCTTAACCCATAATTTTTCCCCTCAACCTCAAAACATGGTTGCCACAAATCCTGTTCATTAATTGGGTTGGTTTTCATTGATGTCAACCCTTGGAGCAAGTCCGGTAGCAAATTATGGTAGCCCCAACAGTGTGATTAAGGGAATTCAATTTGATTGATGTATAATGGTATGAATTTTATTATATTTGCAAGTAAGACTATTCTAGATGGATATTACATGTCATTCCATTTCCGGTGATATGAAGAACATCACATAACTCCTCATGGTTAGAGAGTTATGGCCTAGTTAAGTGGATAACCCTCATGAAATATTTAGAAGGTCAAAGAAGTCAAATTAATTCTAGAAGCTCCTAGGAGAAGTTGAATAGTCAAGTGGGTGAGACTAGGAGTTAGTCATGGGTTAAGTTGTTGCAATAAGAAAATAATTAAAAATAATTTAGTTGCAACTAGAAGTGGATATTTTACTATTTGTAGCAAAGTGAATTAGAAGTGGACAAGTGGTTAGAAGTTGGTTAGGCCTAAAAGAAGGAAAGTGGGTTAAGTTGGTTAGGAGGTAACCCCTTGAGGAAGCAACATGGAAGTATAAATAAGAGAGAAAGGCTCTCCCATTAACACCTATTGAATATCATTGAATATCTATTTTATTAAGGCTTATTTGGGTAGGTATTATTGATAGAGAAAAGTGCAGCAAAAAAATTGTGGTAGGAAAAGTGTGGCAGAAAAAGTGCGGCCGAAAAATCACGGTAGAAAAACTGCAATAGGAAAAGTGTGGCAGAAAAGAAGCGGTAGAAAAATCGTGGCAGGAAAAGCATGGCAGAAAAAGTGTGGCGGAAAAATCGCGACAGAAAAATCGCGGCAAAACAAGTGTGGCAAAAAAATCACAGAAGAAGATTCACGGCAACATAATTGTGGCATCAAAACCGTGAATCGTAGAAGAAGCATGAAAGCATATGTACATGCACATGGATTTGAATTTTGGAAATCAGTTGTAGATGGATACAAAGAACTAACAATTCCGCCAACAAATGACAATGGAAAGAAACTCAATCTAAATAATTCAAAAGACAAAAATGCACTTTTGAATGGTATTTGTGATTCGATATATACCAAAGTTATACATTGTAGCTCTGCTAAAGAGTTTTGGGAGAAACTTTAAAATATTTATGAAGGAGATTCAAAAGTCAAAGCATCAAAGATTTAAACTTACAGAGGTCAATTCGAACAACTAAAGATGAAGGAAGATGAGAATATTGCAGCTTACTTCTTACAAGTTGATGAAACAGTGAATGCAATCATAGGATTGGGAGAAGAAATTGAAGAATCTGTAATTTTTCAAAAGGTACTAATATCTCTTCCAATGACATTTGATCCTAATATATTAGCACTAGAAGAAAGAGCATATCTAGACTCAATAAGCATGGATGAACTACATGGAATATTCACCGCCTATGAAATGAGAACTGAATAGGAAAATATAGGTATAAAAGAAGAAACATTCAGAGCATCCAAAAGGTCAAAGAAAAAGCGCAATAAAAAATAAAAATAATATAACAACAACAGTGACATCTCGGAAGACAATGAAGAAGTGGCCAACTTTGTCAGAATATTGAAAAAGGGAACCAGAGGTAGATATAAAGGTAAGCTTCCATTGAGTTTTTTTAATTGTGATGGTATTGGTCATTTTGCTAACAAATTTCCTCATAAGAAAAGGAAAATAAATGATGAAGATGATTCAAATAGAAAACAAACATATAAAGGAAAAATAACCAAAAAGAAAGTCTTCAAGAAAATTTTATGCACCAAAGAAGACAACTCCTCATCAGATGAATATGAAGTCAGTGAAAGTGAGACAGAAAGAGTTATATTCATGGAAATAGAAGATTATGATAAAGAAGACACCAAATAAGAATATGAAGAGGCATAAGTTGACTACCAAGAAGAACTGTTGAGTGTTATAGAAGTTATAAAAAGAGAAAAGAAGAAAAACAAGAAGCTCCAAGTAGAAATAGAAAAGAAAGAAGACACTCAAGAACTAGAGAAGATGATCATGGAATTGAAGGTTCAAATAAAATAAGATAAAATAATTGAAGAATAACTCAAAGAAAAATTAGAAGAAAGAATCAGGATTATTGGAAATTTGGAAGTAGAGATTTTCACATTGAGAAAGGATCTTCAAAAGAAAAATATGCAGAACAACTCAAAATTTTTGGATGACATTATCATCAGTCAAAGGCCTAATCATGACAAGTTCGGACTTGGATAAAATAATACAAAAAATGGATCAAGCTCCAAAACGACATATCAATAAACATATCTAAAAATATATGCAGAAACATACATAGGGGATAGGAAGTTCTTCGAGGAAGATCATAGGGACACTCCTCCATCGAGAAGATTCATATTTTAGAATCAACGATAGTCAGAAACAAATAGGCCTCAAGAAGAAGAAGGATTCTGAAGAGTAACTCCTTTCAGAAGATATTCAACTTCCATGAACAAAAATAATTTTGAAATTCATACAAAAAATGGTTATCCAAGAAGGCCTAGTGAAACACAGAGAAGAAGCTACGATAGGTTTGAATCATTAAGCACTGAAGTAGAATGCTACAAGTGAAAAAACTTTGGACACATGGCCAAATATTGTAGAATAGCAGTCCCTCCTAGAGAATCACAACAGAATAAAAACAATCATAGACAGGAACCTCAAAAGAGAACATGGATAAGAAATCAGAATAAGTATAACAATGAAGAATGCACACTCGCTCTACAAGATAATCATAAGAAACGTGTTTGGTATGTTGACAATGGTTGCTCAAAGCACACGACAGGTGATGAAGAAAAGTTTCTAACATTGAGAAAGGAAAGAGATGGATCAATCTCCTTTGTAAACAACGACTCAACTAGAATCATTGGAAAGGGCACGGTCAAAATTGGAAACAAGGATACCAAGGCAGAAAATGTTCTACTAGTGGAATATATGAAACATATTCTTCTAAGTGTAATTCAAATGTGTGACCAATGTCACAATCTTATGTTCTATTCACATAAATGCAAGATAAGAAAAGAAAGTTCAGGAAAATTGGTTGAAACAGTTGTAAGAACTTCAAGCAACATAAATGTATTAAGTGAAATTTGAAATCAAAAGTGTTGTCTAGGGAAGGAAGATGAAGTTTTTATATGGCACAGAAGAATGGGTCACATAAACTTCGATAACCTCTTCAAAGCCAGAAAAAAGGAAGCAGTCAAATAAATTCCCCAGATCATGAAGCCAACCAACACTTTATGCAAGCATTGTCAATGAGGAAAGAAAATAGAGACCAGATTCAAATCAAAGGAATACTCAACGACAAAAAAACTGGAAATTGTGCATATTGATCTAGTTGGACCAACTAGAACAAAGGGTTTAAAATGTGAGCAATACTTTATGTTATTGGTTGATAATTATACAAGAATGACTGTATTTGTTTTTCTCAAGAATAAGTTAGAAGAATTTGAAAACTTCAAGGTATACAAGGAAATGGTTGAAAATGAAATGGATTCAAAAATCAAATGCTTGAGATATGATAATGGAGGAGATTTTACTTCAAAGGAATTTATGTATTTCTACAGCAAGCATGGTATTAAAAGGAAATTATCCATTGCTAGAACACCTCAACAGAATCAGGTCATCGAAATAAAGAACATGACAGTATGGGAAATGGCTCAAACAATGTTAATGGATTCCAAGTTGACAGATGTTTTTTGGACACATGTAGTGCATACAACAGGTCACATTCAAAATAGAGTAATGCTCAGGAACAATAGTGACAAAACTCCATATGAGCTATGGAAAGGAAGACCAACAAATTTGAAGCACTTCATAGTCTTTGGAAGCAAATGCTACATCAAAAGATAAGATGGCATAATGGGAAAGTTTGATTATCATGCAGAAAAAGGCATACTTGTTGGTTACTCAAGTACAATAAAAGAATACAAATGTTACAATATAAGGCTCAAAAAACGTGTGGAAAGCATCAATGTAACGGTTGATGAGACAGGTGGATGAAAATTAAAGGAAGAAGAAAAAGAGTCTGTGGAACAGGTTTACGAAGAAGAAGCAAAGGATGAAGAAGCAGTAGAAGAGGAAGATGAATAATATCAAATAGAAGTAGAAGAGAAAGAAAAACAAGTACCTCCAAAGACACCTGGAAAATGAATATAGAAGAGTCATTCATCAAATCAGATTATCAGGAACAAAGATGCAGGAGTTGAGACTAGAAGAAGAAATTGTTCACCAGAACAACTGCACCTAGCATTCTTATCTTCGATTGAACCAAATAGTTTTGAAGAAGCCGCCAAGGATGAATTCTGGATAAAGGCCATGGATGAAGAATTGGTTCAGATAGAGAAGGATGACACTTGGGAATTGGTTCCACGACCAAGGTACAAGAATGTGATCGACACAAAATTCGTCTTCAAAAATAAATTGAATGAAGATGGACATGTTACCAGGAATAAAGATAAATTGGCATGTAAAGGATATGCACAGGTTGAAGATATCGAATTTGAAGAGACATTTTCCCCAGTTTCTAGAATGAAAGCAATCAGATTGATACTAGCTTATGCATTTTCAAAGAATATTAAAGTGTATCAGATGGACGTGAAACTGGGATGATTTTAGGGGCTAAATTTCGCTCATGGGATAATTTTCCAAAAACGAGATTCACTATTTTAAAAATGATTTGCCCAAATTCTATAGGATAAAATTATTTTACCTTAAAAATCGCCAAAATTTTATAAAAACTATATAAAATACTTATAAATTTGAATATTTTTACAAAAATATCACCAAACATTTATAGTTTACATATGAAGGATGTTGATTAAGATTGGTTGACATTGATGTCAACCCTTGAAGAAAGACCCGTAGCACAAAGGTTTGGGTAATGGACCCAATATTGTTTGATGTAAATATGACTCATTATTGTTTTGTCATTGTTGATAAGAATTAAATATAGATGAACTCTAAAGTGGTCCCCTTATGGTGAAAGCCCTCACGGGAAGACGCTTTGTGGAGTAAGAGAACCCATGCTTAATTGTGGAATAATGAGATGAAGGAAAGTGATTTTTTCAAGGAAAACATCCTAGATGGATAGTGCTT
>ML854153.1:29256-56931 GCA_009831015.1 Picea engelmannii
TAATCCAACAAAGGATTAGTAATATTCGCCAAGGTTTCTACATTTTAAAATAAATTCCCATCCTTAAAATCATCCCTGACGTGAAATCAGCTTTTCTGAATGGAGAACTAGAAGAAAAAGTCTACATTGAGAAACTAGAGGGATTTCAATTATCAAAAAATGAAGATTATGTTTGAATATTAAAGAAGGCCTTGTAAGTTCTCAAACAAACCCCTAGAGCATGGTATTCCATACTAGACAGATACTTACAGCAGTAAGGGTTCATGAAAAGAAATGCATACAACAACCTCTACATCAATGTAACTCAAGATAGTATTTTATTAATTGAAGTTTATGTTGATGATATTATTTTTGGAAGTGATGATGATAGGTTGACCTATAAATTTGCAAAGGATATGTAGAATGAATTTGAAATGTCATTACTTGAAGAACTATCCTTCTTTCTGGTTCTTCAGACATGTCAAAGAAACCAAGAAAATTTTATTTTTCAAACCAAGTATATCATAGAAATGTTAAAGAGGTTCAGAATGGAAGATTGAAAACCAGTCATTACTCCTATGCAAACCAGTTACAAGTTAAGTAAAGATGATGATTCAAAGTCTACATATCAAAGGCAGTATAGGTCAATGATTGGCAGCTTAATTTATGTGACAACGTCCAGACCAGATGTAATGCAGGCAGTTGGATAGGTGGCAATATTTCAAGCAACACCAAAGGAATCACATGTTCTAGCAGTAAAGAGGATATTTACATATTTCAAGGGTACATTAGAATTTGGATTATGGTATCCAAAAGGAAATTATTTATCACTTATTGCCTACACAGATACAGATTGGGAAGTTTTCATTGATGACCGACGAAGCACCAATGGAGCAACGTTCTACTTGGTTGAGTGTTTGGTATCTTGTCTAAGAAAGAAACAATCATTAGTATCACCATCTACATCTGAAGTAGAGTATATTGCAGCAACAACATCATGTACACAGTTTTTATGGATGAAACAAACTATGATAGATATACAGGTTGAGTATGATGAGCCCATTCCAATCTATTTTGATAATATAAGCACCATCAGTATCTCAAAGAACCTGATGATACACTCCAAGACGAAGAACATTCCAATCAAGTATCACTTTCTATAGGAACAAGTTGCAGAGAAGAATATCAGAGTTGAATATGTGGGAACAAAAGAACAAGTGGCAGATATCTAAACACAACTACTTCCAAGGGAATCCTTTGAGTATCTTCGCCAGAGACTCGGAGTAATTTCTACTCCAAAATTAATGTTTTTCAATTCTTATCTTATATGTCCTATATTTACACAAGGAAGCACCATAAAAAGGATAGTTCAAGTGGGGGGAGTAGTTTCAGGAAGAGTTTATTCAAGGGGAGCATCCCCAAGGACAATTTAGTTAGAGGGAGTAGCTATGGACGAGAAGTTACATTTTCCATTGATGTCAAAGGGGGAGAGATTTATCATATGTAGCATAGAGAGTTACATGCTTGGAGAGAGATCACAGAGGCATGGTTCTGGGGGGAGCGATGGTCACAGGGGGAGCATGAGTAATATGACTTCAGTATTGCTTCATAGTGTTTCCATCAATGTCAAAGGGGGAGATAGTTGATTAATTGGGTTGGTTTTCATTGATGTCAACCCTTGAAGAAATTATGGTAGAAAATTATAGTAGCCCCAACAATATGATTAAGGGACTTCAGTTTGATTGATGTATAATGGTATGAATTTTAATATATTTCCAGGTAAGACTATTCTAGATGGATAGTACATGTTATGCCATTTTTTGTGATATGTGGATTGTCACATAACTCCTCACGGTTAGAGAGTTATGGCCTAGCGAAGTGGAGAACCCTCGTGAATTATTTAGAAGGTCAAAGAAGTTAAATTGATTCTAGAAGCTCCTAGAATAAGTTGACTGGTCAAGTGGGTGAAACTAGGATTTAGTCACGGGTTAAGTTTTTGCAATAAGAAAATAATTAAAAATAATTTAGTTGCAACTAGAAGTGGAGAATTTACTATTTGTAGAAAAGTGAGTTAGAAGTGGACAAGTGGTTAGAAGTGGGTTAGCCCTAAAACAAGGAAAGTGGGTTAAGTTGGTTAGAAGGTAACCCCTTGAGGAAGCTACATGGAAGTATAAATAAGGAAGAAAGGCTCTAACATTAGCACCTATTGAATATCATTTAATATAATTTAACATCTATTTTATGAAAGGTTATTTGGGCAGGTATTATTGATAGAGAAAAGTTTGGTAGAAAAAAGTATGACAGGAAAAGTGCGGCAGAAAAATCATGGCAGGAAAAGTGAGGCAGAAAAAGTGCGGCAAAAAATTTTCAGCAAGAAAAGTGCGGCAAAAAAATCGTGAAAGGGAAAGTGCAGTAGAAAAATCACGGCAAGAAAAGTGTAGTAGAAAAATCGTGCAGAAAAACCACGGCAGAAAAATCGCAACAGAAAAAGTGTGACAGAAAAATCGCGACAACAGATTCGCGGCAGCAAAACCGTGAAAGCAGAACACTACAAGAAGAAAAAAGGTATGGTTTTCATATGTGTAATGTTGAATTTATGAATATGGTTGAGGTTTTTCCTAGGAAATTTGTTGGATTCCCTCTTGGAAGTTTAGGACTTGTTGTAGAGTTGATTTAAGGAAGATCAACTAAAGTTTAGTATTGGTTCATGTTTGAAGTCTTTTGGTTGAGGTATGTTGTTGAATTTATTGGTATAGATAGAGGTTGTATAACAATGAGGTTCTAGCACATGGTTAGAGGTACAAACTTGTGGTATAGTGTTTGAGGTATATGTGATAAGATCAAATTGGTTGATGAGTATACAATGACATGTTTCTCAGTGACATATTTGACAGAACAAGTTGTGACAGTGACATATTCAGTTTCTACATTTGACACTTATATTTTAGGGCAATTGGATGGGGTAAGGATAGGTGGTTGTAGCCACCTTCTGGTTGTAGCCATAGAACATAGGGGGTTGTATCCTCCTTCTGGTTGTAGCCAGAGAATTGGGGAGTTGGAGATCCCCTCGAGTTGTATCCTGAAAATAGGGGGTCAGAGCCTCCTTCAAGTTGCAGCTAGAAAAAAAAGGAAGTTGGTGCTTCCTGTTGGTACACATACAATTCTTAACTTTTGAGGCCTATACTTTTCACCTCATGAAAATATAATTCTACCCGAAGAAAACAGAGAATTGGTAAATGACATTTTAATTTTAAATCAAATTCCTTCATTGGCTAGTAAATAATAGTGTGCGCATGATATTCATCATTGATGAGTTTTTCCTTTTGATCGAATGATCCTAATACCTCTGAAGTTTGGAGCCGCCTAAATTTTAAAGAGGTGAATCTATAACAGTCATTTTGGAGCTACACACTTCGGATGTTGCAATAAGTCTTAACAATAAAAACCTCGAAGCTCTGAAACACAAAAGTGTCTGCTTGTTGCTTTCCCTAAACCTTTTTAAAGGCACAATTCGTAGGACACATGTACCTTCCAAGTCTTTCTCAAGTTGACACGTGGCACATCCCTTTCTGTGACACGTCAGAATGACCTAGTCCATGACACGTCACCACGGGAGATGATCCTTCGGGATTTTAATGAAGAATGAATTCACGAATCACTGAAATATCAAAATACCAAAGTATTAAACATTTACTAAATAAGTTAAACATAATCAAAGATAAGCAATGACTTCGTAGTTCGGGTTTCAGATGTTTCCCTTGGATGATATTCTAAAATTTTTGAAGCCCGAACTCCCGAAATACTCCGAGTTAAATGCAGTTAATTAGGACTTAAAATAAATTACCAGATAATTGATTGCTTCGCATTTCGGGTTTCGGAAAGTCCCTCTCGAGATACATTGAAATTCCCCAAAGTTTGAACTCCCGAAACACTTGAAGTTAATGCACCATCTTAAACATTATTAGTTAAATTTTTACAAGTGATTATTCAAATATTAATCTTTTCGTGGATTCGAGATTCAGAAGGTTCTCACTCTGTCACATCGAAAACTCCCAAACATGAACCATCGAAGTGTTGATGGCATTTATGACTAGGTAATGATAATGATTCAAACACAGATTGTGGATCTCTAGGTAGACTTTCCCATCAAACATTAATAAATTTTTCGTAAGTGAAGTTATACGAAAAGAGATGAATCTTCTTTGAATAAAAGCACTCTGATTTCGAATTCATTTTCACCTTCTGCAATCAGCAAGATTTATCTGTTTGAAAGACTCACGAATTTTCTCTGCAACAGGTGATTTCACTCTATCTTCTTAGAAGTTATGGCACCACGCAAAATGACGAAAAATACTGATCAGGCGGGCGAGGATTCAAACCCAAATGAGTATGTTCTCTCGAACACCACACCGCGAGCCACAGACACTATCAAATATTGGACGCAGGTATTCGAGATTCTAGAGTGTGAAATCATCAATTGTCCTTAGGACTCTTTCTAAGAAGATGGAAACACTTATACATAAAAAATCAGACATATAGCGCAGTGGGAGTTGCACAAAATAATGACACGGTCGAGGCTCATGCCTTACAATGACATGATAAGATGGGCCTTGGAGCACATTGACATCTAGACCAGGAGCATCATCAACCATCAGAAGGTCATTGTCATCTCTTTCTGAATAGAACATATGCAAGTAATGTATAAACTATCCCCTAATCCTAGATATACATTCAATGTTGCATTTATTTTGGAGTTCAAGCAAAAGGAGTGTGTCCGGTACGACAAGAACTATCCCGATATAATAAAGTCTTGGCAGGGGCACCTGGAGATATTCAGAACTGATGCTCATGGTTTATATGCCACAACGTCTTTGGATGCTCATATGGTGTATGTAGCCATGATTCTAAGTCGATTGTAGGAAGAAAATTCCTATGAATTTCTCGGTGGAATGGGTATCCATCATGCACGAGGTAACGGATGGTTTCACTTTCAATTGGGCCAAAATTATTTCTAATAACTTGGCCAAGCATAATATAAAACAACAAAGTCAAACAAATAGCCCGCCCCCTTCTACATGTCAGCATATATCATGGACACCATCTGTTTCGTGATTCCTTTCCCATTGATGAATTGGAGCTTGACCCCAGCCAGTGTCAATCCCATTCATTTTTATCATTCCAATCTATGGGAAGAAAAATCCAAAGTTTTATTTTGATGAAAAATGTCACAATGTGGTGGTTCTTGTTCATATATCCATGTATGGCCAGCCACCTCCTTGAATTTTAGACAGGATTATGGGGAATTTGGGTAAGCTAGAAGATTGTTTTATTGAGGAGAACTTCTCCTATATCAGAGTTTTTGGGTGCTCGGCTCCTCCCCATGCTCTCCCACAATTCTTACCGAACCAACTAGTATGCAGAGAAGTTGCCTACTAGACAGTAATAGGAGGCATCAACAAAGAGCTGAAGGCATCACATAAAAAGGTATGGTCGACTTTTCCCATTCAGGTTGGCATGTTTTCATTACTAGATTTTGGTCACTCCAAAGTGGAGTTTGCAGCTATGGAAGATGTCAAAATGGTTGACATCTAGTTCAAAAGACACAATCCACGTAGGATTATGGAAAACCACCTATCCCAGTTCAACATGAAAATATATGTGCACGAAAACTCCCCGTATGATGAAATATTCAGGGAAGTTAGGTCTTATGCGGAGGTACAAGACAGATTCCAAATCTTTCCCCCTGATCAAAAAGTTGGTTTTGTCAGTTTTCAAAAGAACAGGTGGAATAACCTACCCAAGGTACTACAAGGAGAGAAAATAGCCACTCCCCCTTTGTAGGAAGCCAGGACTACAGGTTCTAAATCAAGTCACTCTGATCAACACAAAGTTGAGAAAACTATGAAGATCTTAGACATATTGACATAGAAATTAGAAGCATCGTTGTCAGACCAGTTAATCCCCCAGGAAAAGGATCAACTTGAATCCTTCCTAAAACAAGGACAAACAGTGCCTCCTTTTTCGCCAACCACCTGTGTTGGCACCTCAAATACAACAGAGCAACATCAATCTATGGAGATTGGTACCCCCATTACATCATTGACACCTTTGCAATACAACCTCAGAAATCCTAATTCTAAAATTGTTTTTGTAAATGATCTTACTCCCATCTCACCTCAAGAGATGCCTCCTTTGTATTTCGTTTTTAGTAGAAAATAGAAGGCCATCGTGAAAATAGAATCACACCAAAAAGATGGAGTGATAACTAAAAGGCAAATAATGGTGTATGATGGAAATAATCGAGATGCTCCAGAATTCACAAAAGAATTTGCAGGTTCGTTAGGTGATTTTGCCACGTCCAATCAATGGTCTGTGGATAATTTGGCTGCACAACTGTGACAAAAGTTCCTATTGGTAGAGAACCTGCAAATTCAAATACAGGCCATGGAACATACTATAAGGAACAAGATGAGTCAAGACTTCAAGCAAATCAAAGCTCATGATCAACAAAAAATCCAACAGCTTCAAGCCAACCTTGAAGAGCTCCATCAGAGTTCACAAACTAACCAAGGATTGGTCACTGAGTGTGATGAATTGATAAAGCAGTTGCAAGTTAGATTCGATCTAACCGAAGGTACCTCGATAGATATCTCGACCTTCCAAACTCAAGGATGAGAAATAAATTAAAAGCTAGAAATTGGCCAGAAGGATCTTTTCTGGAATTAGATGTTATCCAAAAGTGCTACTAGGCAGTAGACCTTTCTATGAAAGACATATATGTCAAGGAAAGGGAAGTTCATTAGCCCGGTCTAGGTTTCAAGAATCTATCATATTGGTGCACAAAGATAATGTTTCTGATTTTCCTCTGCTCTCTCCTTTTGAACAATTACGAGGTGATATGGCCCTGAAGATCTGGGAAACAAATTTGGAAGAAAGTAAAAGATTATCCAGGGAGGTAAAGGATGCTTTCTTGGAAGTTCTTTCATCATTAGATATGAATCTAGTTGATTTTGAAGGAAGTGGTATCTCGGAAGCCTTGGGGAAAATTGACATGAAATGAACCAACAAAATTCCAGAAAGAGCAAGTAAGAAACTCTAACAAACATTCAGGAAATGAGCCAAATAGATCTTCTTAGGATAAATAAATGGCTAGTAAGTCCAAGATCATAGCTCCAAGCCAAATCTCAGGAAACAAAAAGGATCCAAGAAATGTTGCCTCAGGTATAGAGGAGATTATTCACTTTTGAGGTAAATGAAACAATAATTGAGCCCTCAAAGTTTGTAGTGGAATTATTGAATAGATGCAACCAATGTATTGAACATGGGAAAGAAAGCACAACTGGAAGCAGATAAGGAAACATGCGTAGTGCCATTTCTTTTTACCCTCCCTACCTTTCACCTTCCTATAGCCACTTATCTCATTCATTCACATTCTAATCTTCACTTATCCATAATTCATCATCATACACCTGCTAGTGCTCCATTGTCATCCTTCCCACGAATGGTTACTTTTTCTTATTCCCATTATACATTCCTCAATGATCCATGCAGTGCTACTCATCTGATTTTCATTCATCCCTGATCCTGACTATGTCTCATTTCATTGTTGAATATATCTGGAGGGACATATGGAAACATATAAAAATGGCCAAGACAGTATGTCGAATTGTTAAGGAGGTCAAATGACAGTTGTGTCTAGCCTAAAGGAATAAAGAAAAGAGGCGTCTTTTCCAAGCAGATGAAGAGACAAAGGAGAATGCCAGTGAAGCTCATCATATTTTACATATTTTTTTCTTATTCAAATATATGTTATTTTGATTGTAAGAATTCCAACCGTTTTTTAGTTGTGACAGTTTTTGTATAAATACATAGATTCAAGATCTATTCAGGGTTGCTTCTTGTTGGATGTAATAGAGAAAGATCTCTTTTTTTAGCATTAATACAAGTGCAGACATAGATTCTAATTTTCGTTTAGTTTGAGTTGTCTGTTTCTTCAGTATTTCCATATCTATGAATTTCCTTACGTAATTCCTTGATACGTGATGGATTGAAATTTAGTATCACAATTATTGTAATCACATTATATCAGTAATTCATTAAGTAAGCGGTTCTTCCTCTGTATTTACTATAATTAAAGCAAGTCTTGCAAGTTGTTTGAATTACTGTATCTCATATCCTGTTCAAGGGTGCACTCTTTACTTTTCTTTTACTACAAACAAGGTGAGACTCATTTTCCATTGATGCCTAGATTTGTTTAACGGTTTTGTAAGTTTCCCTCGCACCATTTAATATTACAATTGTGACTCAGACAATGAAATACGACCTTTGTACTGTCCTATTATTAATTTCATTTAAGGATCATTTGTTATATAACTAAAGGTAAAAAAATCACTCTTTAAAACATTCTCTTTAAACATTCTTGATGCCTGACATTACTCTTTGAGCCTTAATTTTAATCTCACGAACAACATCTTTTTGGCGTCGTTGTCGGGGATGAAGAAACAAATTTATTTTCCCTAGGAAAACGACAAGGTAAATTTATATATTTGATGGTAAACAAAGATTGAATACATAAGTAAGTCTTATTTTTATTTTTCACTTGGTGACTCCACCGTCGACAAAACTGGCAGTTGGTCGAAAGAATACCAAAAAAATCCAGACGATAAGCAGACCACACCTGTGTCAGATCCCAAAAAGTTTTTGAAACCAAAGGGATATTTCAAATATACTATTGCATCAATAGGTAACGTATATCAACCCAAAGTTACACAATTTAATGCTAAGGTTCCAATTGAAGAACTAATCCCTAAAGAAATTTTTAAACAAATTCATTATGGAGAGGCATCAACTAGTGAACCTGTGGCTAAACTCGAAACTCCAAAGGTGAACGTTCCCAAGATAAAGGTTGATATTGACTTGAAAGACACTTTTATCAACGAGAACAAAAGATCCCATTCAATACCTGTCATTGTTGACACTCTGTCGTGTCCCTCCTTTCCCGAAGTGAAGGTTTCAGTTTCATGGAACTCTGAAGCGTACTCCTTATACCTTGATTCATCCCCTATCATCTCTCATGTATATACATATTGTAAATATGAATAAACCATCCAAAGATTCCCTTTTCCTTCCCATATATATTTTCCTTCTCCTAACGGTATTTTCCTAGAACTCCCTTCGTCACACCCCGAAGTAGTCGAAAGGTCACCACTTCAGTCCCTCAAAGTTTTTGAAAATGCCCTCTTTATCCCACGAAGTTCGTCTCCTAGAATTCCAATGGTTGGTGCACCGAAGGTGGAGGAACAGGTGGACAAGTTCAAGGACAAGCTCTGCCTCCTAGAATATTTTCTAAGGTAGCTTCCAGATACACTCCCTTGGTCCTCCCTTCCATCCTTCATGATTTTCCCGAAAATTATATGAAAAACCTACCAAAATTCATGGGAGAAGGGGATCTAACCGCGACTGAACACATATCCTTTTTTTATCAGTTTTTTTATATCCTTGGCATCGAACACAAGGATGTTTACTCAAGGATATTAGTACAAACCTTTGAAATACAAGTGAGAACCTAGTTCATAGGACTCATTGTAGGTTCCATACAGTCATATGATGAACTAGAAAATGCCTTCTTAAGACAGTGGAGAGAGAGAAAGGACCATCTATATTATTTAACTGAATTCAGGGCTCTAAGAAAAAAGTATTCTGAATCAATCCTTGAATTTACTTAGAGGTTCAACAAATTGTATAACAAAATCTCGGTTGAGGTCAAACCTTCTCAACCTACTGCAAAAGTAACTTTTGCAGGGGCCTTTGAACCTGACTTTGCTCTCCTCTTAAGAGAAATAAGATCGGCCACTTTGTCAGGAATGCAGGGAAATGCCATAGAAATTGAATCCAATATAATGGCATCTGGGAAATTAAAAACTAATATTGAGATGGGATCCAAAGAACCTAGGAGTTTCAAAGACTAGGCAGGACCCTCTAGATCTGGGAAGTTCATGGAAGAAAATATGGATGAGATGGCCAAGATAATTAAAGATTTATCAAACAAGATATCCAGAATGGAATTAGATTAAGCCAAAACTGACATTTACATTAGGAATCGGTTCAAGAGAAACCCTAACCCCCAGATACAAAAGAGATGGATAAAAAATGAAGATCAAAAGATCCAAGCCCCATTTAAAACTGAAACTTTTATGTACAGGGATGATAAAATTATGAGGAGTTAGAAGAAGATCTAAACAACCTTAGCAATGATGATCTTGAGCCACATTTAACCAGACAAGATTATGCGAAGTCTTTAGACCTAGAATCCATGTTTAATAATGAGGAAAGAATCAATAATCTGGGAGACTATGCGTATCAAGGGCTCACTGACTCAATAATGGTCGAAATCCAACAAAAGTATGATTTAAGGCCCAGAGAAAAAAAATCTACGAATGTTCCACCAAAAAATATTTTTTCACAAAGTAAAACAAATGAGGCAGCAGTTACTAAACCACCAACTGAAACACAATGGTGCCCAAACAAAACCAATTGAAACAAAAACAATCCAAACTAAAAAACCGGAAAATACAGAAGCAGAAATTCCAACCAGAGAAATCAAAAAAACAATTGGAGATTTCATCTCAGAAAATGAACTTAATAAAATTAAAATTCCCATGCCTCTGGTTGAGCTTTTGAAAAACCCGATTTATAAAAGAAAATTGCTAAAGTGATAAAATTTTCTGATGTTGAATGTCATGCAGATATTATTAATCTGTAGGATAAAATACCTATGATCATATTCGGTCCACACATCGAAAACACTAAGGATTATGTTTCTCCATTTTATATTACACTAATTGTGCATGACCATTTACTCCACAATTGTATATTAGATTCTAGGGCCTCTCATAATTTAATGCCTAAAATTATCATGGATAAGTTAGGCCTCGAAATCACTAGACCTTATCAAGACCTGTACTCATTTGATTCTAGAAAATTTAAGTGTCTAGGCATGATTAAAGATCTAGTAGTAAATCTTGCTCAGATCCTTGTAAAAAGTATCCTTATGGATGTGGTCGGTTTTGACGTCCCTGCCAAGTATGACATGCTTCTATTCGGGTCTCGGGGTGCCAAATTAGGAGGATCAATTCAGTTGGACATGACTTACACTGTGATCCTTATTTTTAGTGGACAATTCACACGATTGTACATAGAAACTAGATTGGCGTATACTGTAAGTGACCCCCAAAAGCCCAATAATTTCCCGATCTATGTTGTTGATCATGACTTAGGGAATTTTATATTATCTATAGATGATGATTTCAAAGAATGTACAGAAGAAGAAAATAAAAAATTAGAAATAACAAAGAAAAATGTAAATAGTAGAGAAGGAATGTGGAAAATGTTCTTCGATGGTGCCTCTTCCTGCGAAGGGCTGGAGTTTTATTCATGGAACCAGGTGATGAGTATGTTATTCCCTTCTCTTATAGGTTACAATGGGATATCGATTATACAAATAATGTCTGTGAATATGAAGCTCTGGTTTTAGGATTAGAAGTTCCTAGGAAGTTAAAAATCGAACATCTAATAGTTTATGGGGATGCAAATCTTATTGTAAAACAAGTGAAACAACAGTATCAAGATAAACACCCAAGGTTGAGATCATACAAGAATTGCGCTTGGGATATTATAGAGAATTTCTTCTCTTCTTTTAACATACACTCTATTCCCAGAATGGAGAACCAACAAGTTGATTCTCTATCCAAGGCTACTGCGACCTTCATACTGCCCACTATATTGAAACTGAAATATCACATCGAGATGAGACATAGACCTTCGATCCAAAACAACGTCCAACACTAGAAAGTGTTCGAGGATGACAAACAAATTAAACAATTTCTGGAGATGATTGATGAGTTCTCTGAAACTCACATAGATCAGGAAAACCAAAATGATCCTGCTTAGATTATACAAGAAGGAGAGACCCCAGAGAAATTCCAAGACAAGATCGCAAACCAATGTATGCTCGTACTTAAGAACAATCAGATTCCCATAGCCTTGATCCCTTTAGAAATATTTTATGACCAGGATGGCATTCCTTTAAATTCTACCTTACATCCTCAACCTGAAGAAGTTGAAGAAGGTAATGTATGAACTAACAAAGATCCAAAAATGATCAAGATATCAAAGTACCTTCTGGACCAAATGAAAATTAAGTACGTTGAGTTACTTAGACAATACAAGGATTTTTTTCTTGGTCTTATGATGATCTGAAATCTTATGATACCTCTGTTATTGAACATAATATTCCTCTAAAACATTGTTTTAAACCTTTCAGACAGAAACTCAAATAGATAAACCCTATTCTCCAGCCAGTTATAGAAATGGAATTCAAGAAACTTCTCGATGAAAAAAATACCATTCCACTCAAGTGATCCAGGTGGATACTGGTGGCCACTCACCTTTTCCAATTGGCTCAAAACATTTTTCTGGCAATTTTGGCAATTTACTATTTTTAGCAGGTTTTAACTTCTGGGGCCATTTTGAGGGCCCAAATGAAGGTTTTTCAATATCTAGGTTCTCAATGATATATGAAGGCATTATTGAGCCCCCAAAATGAATCTCCTCGACGATACCTTTCCAACGAGCTATCACACGCCTAAAATGGAGATCGTATGCAAAAGTTACAACCCTGGGAAGTTGATGTACTCACTTACCCAAATGGGGCCCACATGAATTTTGGCGCTTCATCTCCTAGGGTTAGGTTTTTGGATGTCTAGAGTTTTTGGCATTCCTGCTTATTGTAAAAAGGACTTCAGAGCCTCATTGTAATCATATTCTTGCGAATGCAAGTAGCCGTCACATCTCTTCTCAAAGATAAGCTGCCACCATTCTAACGAGTCTTTCACTCTGTATTTTTACAGTCTCTGTACATTTCTTTCATTAATAGAAATAGTGTATTATTGTATCTCTGTGTTTATGGTTTCATCTATGATATATTTATGTTATATTATTGAATATCTGCGATATCTCTGTGCATTTCTTTATTATATCTCCGATCTCATTTCGTGCCAAAAATAATCTGGATCATCAAGTATTCTAAATGGGTAGCGAATTTAGTCCCCCTCAGAAAGAAAAATGGCGAAATAAGGATCTGTGTAGATTTCAAAAACTTAAATCGACCATCCCTCAAAGACAACTACCCACTCCCGAAAATGGATCATGTTCTAGAAAAAGTAGTTGGGGCTAACAAGATGTCCATGATTGATGGTTTTTTCGAATACATTCAAATTGTTGTCCATGAAGACAACAGGGAAAATACTTCATTTACCACTTTGTGGGGAACTTTTATGTACGATAAAATGCCATTTGGTTTGATGAATGAAGTGGCTACTTTCCAGATATCGATGGGCATCACGTTCGTCGGTGAAAAAGACAAATTCGTTGTTATTTATCTTGATGATTTGACAGTTTTTTCTAACTTTGATACAGAACATCTGCTACACCTCAGGCAGACCTTCGAAAAATGTAGAAAGTTCGGTTTGTATATTAATCCTAATAAATCACATTTCGCTATGCAAGAAGGTAAGATCCTAGTTCATATAGTGTCAAAAGAAGGAATCAAGGTTGACCCTAAATGAGTTGAGACTATAGACACGATTAATATTCCTAGGAACAAAAAATAAATTCAATCCTTTTTAGGAAAGATCAACTTTTTGAGAAAATTCATTCCCAATTTTGTTGAAATAATTAAAATGATTAAAGATATGTTGAATAAAGACAAGTGAAATGGACCGCTGAAGCCAAAGAATCATTCGAGTTTGTCAAGAAGGATATAGGGGAAGCACCAGTATTAGCAAGTCCAGACTATACAAAGGAATTCTTAATCTTTTCGTTCGCTTCCAAACATATTGTTGCAACTGTACTCTAGCAAAATAACGAGGAAGGATTCAAGCAACCAATAGCTTTCTTCAGCAAAATCCTCAGGGATGCAAAATTAAGGTATGATATACTTGAGAAGCAAGCATACGCAATGATGAAGGCCCTCAAGGATTTCAGGACATATGTACTGCATTCCAAGATAATCGCTTACGTGCAAACTAATGCTATCAAAGACATTTTATTTCATCTAGAAAGTGATGGGAGAAGAGGACGATGGTTGGCTAAAATTCAAGAATTTGATCTAGAAGTGAAACCAACCAAGATAGTCAAAGGTCAAGGCCTAGAAAAATTGTTAGCTGAATAAAATTTCAAGGCGCTCGGGATAAATCACCTGGAATCACACGAATATCCCCCAGATATAGAGGAGCTTGATGATCAAACACCTTTGATTCATATTGAAGATAAGTTTTATTCCTCTTCTTGGTATTGAGATATTGCTTCATACCTCCTTACCCTTCAGTTCTTGAATGACATAACTCTATCCAAAGCGAGAACCTTGAAGCTACACGCAGTAAAATATTATATTATTGATGGCTAGTTGTACTGGAAGGATCCTCTAGGTTTCTTGTGATGTGCTAAACAGAACCTGAAACAGAAAGTGTCATAAATGAATTTCATGAAGGAGTGTGTGGAGGACACCACGCCTGGAGAGAAACGACCTACAAGATTTTAAGAGATGGATATTATTGGCCAAAGTTATTTACTGATGTGAATGCCAAGGTCAGAGCCTGCAACTCTTGCCAATTGTTCTCTGGTAAGAAAAATATCCTTGCACTACCTTTAATCCCAGTCAAAGAAGAAGCTCCCTTTAAACAAAGGGGTCTATATTTCATCAAAGAGATCCATCCACAGTCAAGCGCTCAACATAGATGGATTTTAACCACTACTGATTACTTCACGAAATGGGTAGAATCAATTCCAACCTAGACTGCTATGGATTCGGTAGTAATAAATTTCTTGGAAGAAAAGATCATATCGATATTTGGTTGTCCTCGGAAAATAGTCACTGACAATGCCCAAGATTTCAAATCTATGGTGATGATCAATTTTTGCCAAAAATACAACATTGTGTTAGGACATTCTACAGCCTATTATCCTTAGGGGAATGGGTTGGCCAAATCATCTAACAAAATCCTAATGACTATAATAAAAAAGGTGTTAACAGAAAATAAGAAGGCTTGGAATATCCACCTGAAATACGCCTTATGGGCGAATCGAATCGGCAACAAGAAATCAATAGGTACGTCCCCTTTTCAATTGGTTTATGGTATTGACGTTGTACTTCCTATCAATCTCGCTCTTCCTGTGATGAAGCTCTAGTAGGATGCAAATGAAGATCCAAATGAAGTTACAATAAGGATAAATCAAATAATTGAAGTCCAACAAAATAGGTCTGAAGTAGATGACAAAATTCAAAAGTACCAAGATAATATGAAAGCCCTTTTTGACAAAAAAGATAAATACAGGAAGTTTCTCCTTGGAAATCTAGTTTTGAAGTGGGATGCTAGGAAAGAAGATGCGAGGAAACACGAAAAGTTTGACCATCTCTATTTCGGACCATTCAGGATTGCAGTTGTTGAGGGGAAAAATTCCTTCTTACTGGAAAACCTCAACAGAAAAATTCTTGATGCTCCTATCAATGGGAATTACCTAAAACATTTTATGCAATAGTCATATTTCAGATTCCCATTATATATATCGGTTTAGATCGATGTTTGTTTTCGGTTTCAATTTGCAATTTTATTTTCCTTTTGTAGATTATCCAAATTTTACTTTTTTTGTAAATAAACCATGTTTACTTGATATCATGAAAGAAAAATATAAAAGCATTTGTACCACATATCATTTCTATTCTGCAAAATTTCCTGACATTTCTCATTTTGTTCCCATGGAGGATGTTTACTACCAGTTGAGAAATAAGGATGTAGCGGAATCCAAAACTCAATTTTAAAAACATTTTCTTTCTCACAAAACAGGTGATAAATAAATGATTTACTTGATCGAAAATACAAAGGAAATAAGAGGTATGAACTCCTACCCCGCTGGTCCAAACTAAAATTTTAAGGAAATCTTATCAGATGTAAAGGAGGTTTCAGTCATGTCGATATTGTCCCCTGATCAAAAATTGGAAAAGTATAAATATTACAGATTAATGTTGAAGCCTTCTATGAATAAAATAAAATGAAATAAAAAAGAAAATAAAAGAACAAAAAAGAAAATAAGAATAAAAAGGTCTTGAAAAGAAGTTTGAAAATCAATAAAAAAACTCGTGTTAGAATGATATTCTTTTGTGTTTGGCCCTCTGAATCATCGTTCTATTTTATTTTTACCTATCCATGAGATTTTATTCTCTTCTAATTTTTGCTACCTTTCCTGGATCTTCATATAAAGAAAGAATTACACCTTGACTCTGAAAACTTAAAAAACATATCTCTAAAACAAGATTAGGCAAAAGTATTTATGTTCCTTTGATTTTAACTGAAAGAAAGTATGCCCAGCCTAATCCTAATAAATTTAGCTCATCTATCAGATTTTAATTTGACCAAATCGCTCAAGGTCGATCCATGAAAATCAAAATCTCTATAAAATCTTCCCTATAGGCGAAGGTGTATTGAAGATTGGGGGAAAATTAGTTGCAGAGTACATCTAAAAAGTCTTTGTGGCAGACCTTCCTATTAAGATTTTAAGCAGATATCATCCCTTGTATGATACATACAAATTTATTTCCCCCACTTCAAAATATTAAATTAAAGACGGATGGTGAAAGGAAATTCATAATTTGATTTCCCCCATCTTGTCCAAAGAGATGATGAAAGGAAATTCATATAATGATTGCCCTCATCTCAGCAAAATGAAAAAATTATAACTGAAGTGGTGAAAAGAAATTCAATGGGAGAAGTAGATAACTTCACCGGAGTACTAAACAGTCTCACTGACAGTGAAGAAATATCTATGATATATGTATGGTTGTCATACATATCTACGAAACATACTCTGACATCTAATTTTATTTCCAGTAATATTTACATTATGAAACAACGAGGGATTCCCTAAATAAATTGTTACATCTACTTAACCTTGATGTGAATGAAGTCAGTTGAAATCTTATATTTCAGTTAAAGTTGTTTTGATTATCTTACACATATCTAACCTCAGTTTTAGGAAAGGGAAATTTTAAACAGCCTAACTTGATATCAATAATCAGGGTGTTTTCAAGGTTTTATGAGATTCGGTTGAAGATTTAATTTTTCTATGTATGATTATTTCCTAGAAGTGTTTCCCATAAATGCAATAATGACTCCATTTGCCCAATAAAGGCACTCGGTCTACTATTATTCCACATCTCACGGGGAGACGCAATCCCCATATGGAGCCTATGTTGGAACACATATAATTTTGAACTTTTGAGGCCTATACTTTTCACCTCATGAAAATATAATTCTACCCGAAGAAAACAAAGAATTGGTAAATGACATTTTAATTTTAAATCAAATTCCTTCATTGGTTGGTAAATAATAACACACACACAATATCTGTCATTGACGAGTTTTTCCTTTTGATCAAATGATCCTAATACCTCTGAATATTTGGAGCCGCCTAGATTTTAAAGAGGTAAATCTATAACGATCGTTTTGGAGCTCTGAGCTCTGGATGTTGCAATAAGTCTTAACAATAAAAACCCCAAAGCTCTGAAACTCGAAAGTGTCTACTTGTTGCTTTACCTAAACCTTTTTAAAGGCACAAGTCGTAGCACACATGTACCTTCTAAGACTTTCCCGAGTTGACACGTTGCACATCCCTTTCTGGGATGCATCATAATGACCTATTCTATGACACGTCACCACGGGAGATGATCCTTCTAGATTTTAACGAAGAATGAATTCACGAATCACTGAAATATCAAAATTTTGAAGTATTAAACGTTGAATAACTAAGTTAAACATAATCTAAATATAATTAATGACTTCGTAGTTCAGGTTTCAAATGTTTCCCCTGGATGATATTCTAAAATTTTCGAAGCCCGAACTCCTGAAATACTCTGAGTTAAATGCAGTTAATTAGGACTTAAAATAAATTACCAGATAATTAATTGCTTCGAATTTTGGGTTTTGGGAAGTCCCTCTCGAGATACATTGAAATTACCTGAATTACTAACTCCCAAAACACTTGAAGTTAACGCACCATCTTAAACATGATTAGTTAATGTTTTACAAGTGATTATTCAAAGATTAATATTTTCACAGTTTCGGGATTCAGAAGGTTCTCACTCTGTCACATCGAAAACTCTCGAACACAAACCCTCGGAGTGTTGATGGAATTTATGACTAGGTAAGGATAGTGATTCAAACGTAGATTTCGGATCGTTGGGTAGACTTTCCCATCAAACATTAATAAATTTTCTGTCGGTGAAGTTATACGAAAAGTGATGGCTCCATTTTGAATAAAATAACTTTGATTTCGAATTCATTTTCACGTTCTGCAATTAGAAAGATTTATTCTTTTGAAAGACTCATGAATTTTCTCTACAATAGGTGATTTCACTATGTCTCCTTAGAAGTTATGGCGCCATGAAAAATGATGAAAACGCCTGATGCGGCGGGCGAGGATTCAAACCCAAATGCGGATGTTATGTTGGACACCACTCTCTGAGCCACAGACACTATCAAATATTGGACGCAAGTGTTCGATATTCTAGAGCATGAAATCATCAACTGTCCTGAGGACTCTGCCGAAGAAGAGGGCGACACTATTACAACTAAAATTAGACATATAGTGTAGTCGGAGCTGCAAAAAATAGTGGCACGGCCGAGGCTCATGCCTTATAATGACATGATAAGCTGGGCCTTGGAGCACATTGACATTCATACCAGGAGCATCGTCAACCATCAGAAGATCCTTGTCGTCTCTTTCCAACCAAAACATATGCAAGTAATCTATAAAATATCCCCTAATCCTAGATATACATTCAATGTTGCATTCATTCTGGAGTTCGAGCAAAAGGAGTGTGTCCATTACGACAGGAAATGTCCCGATATAATCAAGTCCTGGAGGGGGCACTTGGAGAGATTCAAAACTTATGCTCATGTTTTATATGCCACAACATATTTGGATTCTAATATGGTGTATGTAGCCATGATTTTATGTTGATTTTTCAGGAAGAAAATTCCTAGGCACTTCTTGGTGGAATGGGTATCCATCATGCACAAGGTAGCAGAGCATTTCACTTTCAATTGGGCCAAAATGTTGTCTGATAACTTGGACAAAGGGATTGAAGAATATAAAACAATTAAGTCAAAAGGATATCCCACCCCCTTCTACATATCATCATATATCATGTACGCCATATGTTTCATGACACCTTTCCCATTGATGAATTGGAGCTGAACCCTGGCCAGTGTTGAGCCCATTCATTTTTATCATCCAAGCTATGGGAACAAAAAGCCAAAGATTTCTTTTATGAAATTTGTCACAATGTGGTGTTTCTTGTTCATATAGCCATGTATGGCCACCCACCTCCTCGAATTCCAGACAGGATTATGGGGAATCTAGGTAAGCTAGCAGATTGGTTTATTGAGGATAATTTCTCCTATATAAAGGTTTTTGGGTGCTCGGTTCCTCCCCATGATCTCCCATGATTCTTACCAGACCAACTAGTATGTAGAGATGTGGCCTACCAGACAGTAACAGGAGGCATCAACAAAGAGATGAAGGAAACACATAAAAATGTATGATCGACTTTTCCCATTCAGGTTGGCATGTTTTCATTACTAGATTTTGGTCACTCCAAAGTGGAGGCTACGCTATGGAATATGTCAAATTGGTTTACATCGAGTTTAAAAGACACAATCCACATAGGATTGTGGAAAAACACCTAGCCTAGTTCAACATGAAAATATATGTGCACGAAAACTCCTCGTATGACAAAATATTCAGGGGAGTTAGGTCTTATGAGGAGGTACAAGACAGATTCCAAAGCCTACCCCCATATCAACAAGACGGTTTTGTCATTTTTCAAAATCATAGGCGGAATAGCCTACCCAACGTACTACAAGGAGATAAAATAGCCACTCCCCCTTCGCAGGAAGCCAGGACTACAGGTTCTGAATCGATTCACTCTAGTCAACACAAAGTTGAGAAAAATCCGAAGAGATCGGAGGTATTGAAAAATAAATTAGAAGCATCATTGTCATACCAGCTAAGCCCCTAGGCAAAGGCTCAACTCGAATCCTTCCTAAAACAGGGACAAATGGTGCCTCCTTCATCGCCAACCACCCCTGTTGGCACCTCAAATACAACAGAGCAGTAGAAAACTACGTATATTGGTACCCCCATTACATCATTGACACCTCTACAATACAGCCTCGAAAATCCTAATTTTGAAATTGTTTTTGTAAATGATCTTACCTCCATCTCACCTCAAGAGATGCCTCCTTCAGATTTCCTTTTTAGTAGAAAATAGAAGGCCATCGTGAAAATGGAATCACACCATAAAGATGGAGTGATAACTAAAAGGAAGAGAATGGTGTATGATGGAAATAATCAAGATTCTCTAGAATTCACAAAAGAAGTCGCAGGTTCGTTAGGTGATTTTTCCACGGCCAATCAATGGTTTGTGGACAATTTGGTTGAATAGTTGCAATATAAGTGCCTATTGGTAGAGCACTTTAAAATTCAAATACAGTCCATGGAACATACTATAAGGAACAATATGAGTCAAGACTTCAATCAAATCAAAGCTCATGATCAACAACAAATCCAACAGCTTCAGGCCAACCTTAAAGAGCTCCATAAGAGTTCGAAAACCAATTGAGGATTGGTCACTCGGCGCGATGAATTGATAAAGAAATTGTAAGCTATATTGGACATAACCAATTGTACCTCAATAGATATCTCGGCCTTCCAAACTCAAGCATGGGAAAAAAATGAAAAGTTGGAAATTACCCAGCATGATCTTTTTCTGAAGGTAGATGTTAACCAAAAGTGCTACCAAGCAGTAGACCTTTCTCTGAAAGACATCTATGTCAAGGAAAGAGAAGATCGCTTAGCCCGGGATAGGTTTGAATAATCTATCATATTAATGCACAAAGATAATATTTATGATTTTCCTCTGCTCTCTCCTTCCAAACAATTACAAGGTGATATGGCCCGAAAGGTCTAGGAAACAAATTTGGCAGAAATAAAAAGATTATCTAGGGAGGTAAAGAATGCTTTCCTGGAAGTGTTTTCATCATTAGATAAGAAGATAGTTTATTTTGAAGGAAGTGATATCTCAGAAGCCTTGGGGAAAATTGATATTGAAATGAACCAACAGAATTCTAGAAAGAGCAAGGAAGAAACTCTAACAACCATTCAGGAAATGAGCCAAATTGATCTTCTTAAGATAAATAAATGGATAGTAAGTCCAAGCTCACAGCTCCAAGCCACATCTCAGGAAATAAAAAGAATCCAAGAAAATTTGCCTCGGGTAGAGAGTAGATTATTCACTTTTGAGGTAAATGAAACAATTGAGCCCTCAAAGTTCATAGTGGAATTATTGAATAGATGCAACCAATGTATTGAACATGGGAAAGAAAGAACAACTTGAAGAAGATAAGGAAACATGCACAATGCCCTTTATTTTTACCCTCCCTACCTTTCAACTTCCTACGGCCACTTATCTCATTCATTCACATTCTAATATTCACTTATCCCTAATTCATCATCATACACCTACTCCATTGTCATCCTTCCCATGAACGGTTACTTTTTTGTATTCCCGTTATACATTCCTCGATGAGCCATGCAGTGCTACTCATCTGATTTTCATTCCTCCCTGATACCAACTGTGTCTCATTACATTGTTGAACATATATGGAGGGACAGATGGAAACATATAAAAATGGTCAAGATAGTATGTCGAATTGTTAAGGAGGTTAGACGAAAGTTGTGTCCAGCCTAAAGGACTAAAGAAAAGAGGCGTCTTTGCCAAGCAAATGAAGAGACAGAGGAGAACTCCAGCAGATCTCATCAGATTTTACATATTGTTGTCTTATTCAAATATATGTTATTTTGATTGTAAGAATTCCAACTGTTTTTGAGTTGTGATAGTTTTTGTATAAATACATAGATTCAAGATCTATTCAGGGCTGCTTCTTACTGGATTTAATAGAGAAATCTCTCCTTTTTTAGTATTAATACAAGTGCAGGCAGACATTCTAATTTTCGTTCAGTTTGAGTTGTGTGTTTGTTTTGTATTTCCATATCTCTAAATTTCCTTACGTAATTCCTTGATAAGTGATTGTTTTCAATTTAGTATCACAACTACTATAATCACATTATATCAACAATTCACTAAGTATTCCCTCTGTATTTACTATAGGTAAAGAAAGACCTACAAGATGTTTGAAATATTGCATCTGATATATTGTTCAAGGGTGAAATCTTTACTTTTATTTTACTGCAAACAAGGTGAGACTCATCTACCATTGATGCCTAGCTTTGTTTAACAGTCTTGTAAGTTTCCCTCACACCATTTGATATTACAATTGTGACTCAGAAAATGAAATACAGCCTATGTACTACCCTATTATTAATTTCATTTAAAGATCATTTATTATATCACTAAAGGTAGATAAAGCACTCTTTTAAAACATTCTCTTTAAACATTCTTGATGCCCGACATTACTATTTGAGACTTAAGTTTAATCTCAGGAACAACACTTCCAATGAATTTAATTCTTAAAGACAAATAAGAAAAATCAGTCTATGTTTTTCTCCCACATTGAGTTTCCACGTAAAAAATAATGGTGTATTGTGTATGTGTATGATTGTTCATTTGTTCATGGTTTATTTACTCTACACTTATTGGATGATAATGTTATATTGATCATAAAGATAAATAACACTTGCATATTGTGGTTAAAATAAATAAAAATATTTATTACTGATTCACCCCCTTCCCAGTAATCCAACAAATCCTTTCCCTCCGCAAGGGGGCATGGAAGGTACATGTCATCATGAAGAGTATTCCTTGAATTATTTTGTGTTCATGTGTGACCACACGGTAAACTTGCAGACTCGATCCAGGAAATATGACATTTATGAGCCTTCCCATGCTACCTCGGAAGCAACATCTTAATCCCATCCTAGTGGCCCTCTTCAGATAGAGAAGCCATATTTCAATGCACCACTTCACCCCCTGAAGGGAATTCTTCAATGCACGACACATAATCCTAACACATAGGCTATCAACAACTATAGTATTGTGGAAGACTTAGCCCAGGCACCATGTGCCATGTTTGTGCTTGAATTTCTCCAAAGCATCCCAATGCAGTATAAATCCTTTCTATATACCATAGGCATGGTTGATCCCTCAAAGTCAATATTGATTACCTTTGATTCATCTCAAGTTAGTCCTAGGCTCTCCCATAAAGTATCCTTCCAGATCATAGTGAGAATGATGGGAAAAAACATCTTCCGAAAAGTAGTTGATGAAGGAGCCTCGACTTGTTTCATATCTATTTATTGTTGGAAATCCATTGGCTCCCCTATGGTCGATATGTCTGCAACATATTGAAGGAATTCTACAAACACATGTTCCAATCCCATGGAATAATCACCACCTTACCCATCGATTTAGGTGGTAAGACTGACTCTATTGATGTGGATGTTGTCGATGAACCTATTGAGTACATTTTGTTACTTGGGCATACTTGGTTATATGAGATGGATTTATTTGTCTCATCAATCTTTAGGGTCCTATGCTTCCCTCATAAAGGGAAAATCATTATGATTTATCATCTCATGTTTACCCTAGACATTGGATCCAATACGGGGTCTAATGTACCCTTGTTCAGTGATACCATGCAATTTTAATTGAATGTCTATGCGGGGATGTTCAAATATATTTTGTTGATGTGAATATTTCAACTTCCCCCACCATCTCCCATTGCCAATGTCTATCCTATCAACATAATTTCATCATTTACCAGTGGATCCCTCAGTTCTGTCGATCCTTGTGTGGTACCTCATCATGAGGATGTTGACTCAGATGGAGCTTCCCTGCCGCCCACCACGGTTGATATTGTCAATCTGGAAATACCATCAACATCAACTGATACTAATCAAGACGTCCATTCTCATATGGAGTGTGATCCACCTACTCCATATTTATGATTTGTTGACTCTCTGCATTCACATGATTTCCTAGATACTGAGTTTCCTTCAAAATAGGTCATCGTCGAATTCATGGATTCCATAGAAAAGCAAAAGGATGAGGTGATGCATCGATAATATTTTAATGATTATGAACCAACAAGAGTAATAATGATGAGTTTCAACCTAAGATTGGGGGAATTCGTCGGGGTATCCAGTGAAACCCCTAGTCTTAACCCTTTTCCTCCTTGAATTTCATTTTCAGAACTTGCTAGCAAATTCTATGCTTCCCCTTCCATCGAAGATTTGTGTTTTGTACTTCCTTCATGTCTTGATGGATCCCATCAAGTATCTTCAATATCTCATGAAAACACTCATGATGAGTATCTTCATATGCACAAATCCATTCCTACTTGGCATGGACCTAGCATGGTAAGCGATATGATGCCAACAATGGCTCGTGATTTCATTGATTATGGAAAGGATCCTTGGCCTAAGCCTAGAAACAAGCTCTAATTGGTGTAAAACATCAATATGTGTAGTGCCATGTACATAGGTGTGTGGTGTCAGTTCTTTTTTTTTGCATATATTGTATCTGAAAAATCCAAAAATATTTTCTTTTTTGAAATTTCACTGTGTTTTGACCCTTGGAATCTAATTTACATGTGTTGACAGGATTACGGGGACTTTTTTACAGAAGATGGAGACATCCACTAAACTTGAGGTATATATTCCTAAACTAGCATGTAGGTATAGGTTTTTCCCTACATTTATCTCTTTGCATTATTAACCATCCATTCTACCAACATTATGCCTTATGTTCGAACTTGGTTGGATGCGACACTAGCCACTCCTTTTGCATGTTGTAACTAGTTCGGTAGTTCCTACCCTTCATGGGTGCCCTAGTTATCACCTAGATTTCCATTTGGTTCCCATGATGCATTTTCCCATAGGCCCAAGAGCCCTCCTTTATCGCTGCCATGACTTGAATATTGAGCCTCATTTTACTCTCTTTGTATTTCTTCTAGAAATATCCCATTGGGGTTCCTAAACATTTTTCTTGTTCCTTAATGGTTTCCTATACATTTTATGCTCATGTCATGCCTCCCACCACTGCGGTGTTTTTTTCCCATATACCACTTACCGCTATGTAGTATCCTTGACCACCACCTCTTGCATTATTTTTCCTTCGTTTTGTATCCACCTACCTAGGGAGGGAATAACTACTAAGAGTGGATCTCACTTTCATATACCATTTTCATTCATTTTTCTTAGGTCAATTCCATGCACTTGGAACATAGGAGCATGTTGTTCAGCCACTTTTTCTCTCCCACCAAGTATACTTTTATCTCCTTTTTGAACTCGTAAAAGGACATGAAAAAGGTATCAAATTTACTTGCATCATTCTTTCATGCTCATTAAGCCATGAAGAAGACCGAGAATATTTGTGTCATTCTTTCATGCTCGTTAAACCATGAAGGAGATGGAAAAAAAATGAGTGGGAGATTTTTCACCACTGGTATATTCTCAAAATGGAAGTGTCAGTCGAGTCACCCTTGAATATTTCACCTGTTTGATTCTGCATCATACAGTTGGGTTTTATCTTTCCTAGGAGTTGTCCCAGTAATATGAGTATGAGATACTCCTCCGATTGGTTACTCTTCCAGTCATCATGGAGAGTGATTCAATTCCTTCTGCATTGTTGGAATATATCTATCCAACTCTTGTTTCTTGTTTCCAAGTCACAATTTTTTCATGCTATATGTTCAATGGAAGTGTAATCCTGAGTCATCCTTCTTCTATTTTTTTTACTTTATGAGTCGTCCATCCTTGTGTCAGTTGTACTTAATGATAATCTCTCTTCACATCATCTCTCGATGTATGTTTCATGTAGATTGATGAGGGATACATTAAGGCCCTCCTTCGATGTATATATTCTTATTGACTTTATCACATATCTAGGATACAGATCTACAAACCATCTAGTACCTTGGAGCTTGTGGTCCTCAGTGGAAAGCCTCCTCATGTTCAACAGTGGGTTTACATCATTGACCCTTGATCGATTGATTCTATGAGTGTTCGACACCAATCATCTATTCACACTCATTAGATTTTACCAGTTACCTTGGGGTCCATATTCATCATTGGTGGTTCCCCTCATGTCTGTTAATGATATACATCAATGATCGGTAATCAAATGGTTTATACCATGCTTGACATTAGCTCATCTATTTGCATGTTGTAGATTCATACCATCGGGGTTTGGGATGAATACCTTGGATTAGGGCCAATTCCTTCTTTTCCAACATCCCCTCCCAAGTTGCAATGGAATATATCACTTGTCCATGACTACTTTTAATACTTTGAGGGCACTCTCCTCAGTGCTCGTTGTCTTCCTGCTACCTATATGTTGTGTCATAGATCCACATTGTATTTGTTGGTGTCTATGATTGTGTTCATGAAATAGATCCACATTGTATTTTTTGGTGGCTATGATTGATTTCATGACGTAGATCCACTTTGTATTGTCTCGTGGCTACAATTTTATTGAATACATGGATACACCATGTATTATTTCGTGGCCATGGTATATCATTTCATATCATGGATCCAAAGTGTATTTTTTGGAAGCCATGCTCATTCAAAGTATGAGTATGTCTACCTAGGGGATGGTCTATTTATACACTCATACTTGGTGCTTGATTGCGAGACTTATTTGACTTCCGAAACTCCTTTTCTCTCTCCTCACATTGCCTCATATGGACATTATTTTATTGTAATGTATTTAATCCATCCATTCCTTTTCTAACCTCACACATTAGGGGGGATCTTTTATAGACTTAACTTCCACCATATAGGCCATAGAGGAATCCATATGAGGATAGAAGCCAGAACAATTTTTTTTCCTAAGGTTTAGCCCATTTTTGGAGATCCTTGCTAGACACCTGGTAGACAACAAGCAAGGGCCCTAGCTGGTCAATAGTGGGTCAACAATCGAGGCTCTGTAAAGATTCTAGATTCGAAGAATTATGAGGCTATAGGTGAGGGATGAGTTGTATCTTCGTGGAAAGGGCCTAGGAACTCACATCATTTGAGTCTATAGTGGTCTCTAGAAGCTCTCCCAAACCTCCTCCAAAGAGATATATAACAAAGGAAAACCTTGGGAAAGGGGAGGAATAATTCATAGTAATGTCATGTTGTCCAATTGTAGAGGTACTTGTTCCATCTACCACTTTTAGAAATCAATGAATCCTAGCCTGACCAAGGAGCGAAACGAGGAGCAAGGAGCAAGGAGGCCAAGGGAGAAAACATCAACAACCAAGTTATGAGTTTGATGTATTACTCTTACATTTATTAATAGATCATTGGTTTTTCTCCAGATTACTTTTGTTTTTTTCATGAGTGGTTTGGATCTGATATTATAAGTGATAGATAAAAGTAGATCTAGTGAAATTGATTATTCCTAACACTAGAGAAAGAAAATGATTGCTAGTGTTTGTTACTTATGTGCAAGAAGAAGGTGATAAGAGCTAGAGCTGTAGATCTACATCATCCAAGGCATACAGGAATGAACTTCAAAAAAAAGGTATGTTGATATACTCTTCTTTAATATAAAAGGAATTGTTTTCTCCAAAT
>ML854154.1:36733-48298 GCA_009831015.1 Picea engelmannii
TCTCATATAAAGGCCTTATTAATAGTGACCTTTATTACATCCGAATACATTGATCTACCTATGTGCGGGTTAGGACCTTAACAAAATCTATAGAACAGAAAAAGAAAGAATTAAGATATTTCATGGCTAAGAGAATAGTGCGCTTAATAGAAGAATAGGAGGACAAATAGAAGTAACTGAGGGCCCGATACCTAGCTTTCGAAGTCAAAAGAATGCAGGAAGGCTTAAAGAACCTATCCATGCAGGAGAGTAGAGAACCTACTCTAGAAATAGTAAGAGAAGAAGTATTATCCTCGAACCTTGTGAAAGATCCTCAGCAATACGAAGTTACTATGCTAAGAAAAGATAAGAACAATAATTGAAAAAGGAATCCAGAGATGCAGATCACAGGGAAGAAAGAAAGAAAGATTAGTAAGAAGAAATCAAATCTAGAAAAATTGCAGGAGGTTCCAGAGAGGACTTCACAGAAGGAAGGCTTGCAAAACTTGAACCTCGTTGGAATAGAAGAATAACATCGACTTGAACTTTGCCATGATGAAGCAATATGACCATTGGAGGCATCCTGACAGTTACAATGATGCTCTAGAACAGATAGAAATGAAGTTATTAACGAAAGGTTGTCCATTGAATCGTTGGGACCATGCCATAACGAATGGAATTGTATTGATTGAGGCCTTCCTACCCATTGGAAGAGTTTGTTACAATGTTAACTATTTAACCCGTCGAATGTCTTACCGGGGACACTTTTTCCAATTGTGATTATCCAAGCCCACAAATAACTAATTTATTTCATGCAGTGATTATTGAGACCTCACCACCTGTTCTTATTACCTTGATCATTTGTCCACCTATCCGAAACATTTTATCATCAGCGTGCATATCGAGCGACCTTAGCGCAGTAGAGAAATCCATCGATGATATTTCGATTGACCTCATGGTTGATAAGGTCATGTCAGTAGGATAATAAGCCTCATCGACAAGAGAATTGCAAGCATCCCTATCGACTACACGTCGATCTAGGCCATCCTGAACTACGAAAGATAAATGGAGCAAGAATCATGACGACTTGGAAAACGTGAAGCTCATTCCATCAATCATGCCCGACTATATCCTGCCTCTGGCTGGCATGTTTAGTCATGATAGAATCCCAAGAGATTTTGACTATACACTTATCAATGCATACCTCACGAAGGGGATATGCACAGTTGGACTGCAATTAGGATAGATTATGATGCTAAAGATCAGTGAATTCAACTTAGGAGACCGCAATAACTATGGAATGATTACACCACACAAGTACTTGACCAAGACAACAGGGAATAAGTCGAAGATAATCCCCCAGTTGTGGACCGTGGACACTGCAACATCAACCATCCTTAATGTGATGAAGATACCACACTTCGGAAGACATCAGGAGGTTAAAGCGTGCATTAAACTCATCCTGTCATGCTACCATGGTGGTTACCTGTGGTTGGATCGACGCATCACCGTAGATCCAATGTTGATCCATCGGATCACCTGATTGAGTATGCAAGGACTCGACCCTTAGGATTTTTACCTAGGGAAGGTTGCAGATCACGCCCTGGCGCAGCGCATAAAATAAAATTATGATGATGTAGGGAAGGGGAAGCGGGGCTACAAGGTAGCCTCCATCCAAAATGGCGCAGTGCACCTAGATTTCCAGTTGATTGCTGGTAAGATCATCAAGAAGAACAGACCAACGCAGGTCATGGGGTTCATCATTGACCTCGTAGGAAAATGCGTCGAAGGGATGCAAATGAATTGGGAGAGCTACCTCGTCAACCAGTTGGAGAAATATTTTCATGAAGCACATGACTAGGGCTATGAGTTTCATTTTAGCTAGTTGTTGATTCTCATTGCCTTCATCGCTTGGGAGATGATAGAAGGAGAAACCTTCCCTGAAATTGATTCGTTCGAACCACTGGTCGTGAATTTCACTACGCTCTGGTATTCGTGCAACATGGAAAAAAAATGGCAATCCAATGCGATGTTCCACACATATTATTTACAGCTGAAGAGGGCCATTGAATATTTCCCTCGCATGATGCCGAATACTCTGCACAGGTTCAGGCCACTTACGAAGTTCTGCGCAAATAGGCATTTCATTTACATCACTACGCATAGGGACAAACACAAGGAAGAGTTGCAGTCCTATTACAAACTAACAAATGAGGACATGGAAGAAATAACCAAGGAACAACCTGCAGAGTTCCTTGTACCGGTCAAATAGACATAAATCTCCAACCCCGACCTCATTGGAAGTCATGTAGTCACTCGAGAAGAGTATGATGGACCCAACAACAGTATAAGGAAGAAGAAGGAAGAAGTACAAGAAATGAACAATGCATCAAAGGAAACTACACCAAATTCACCAGGAGGAGGAGGATATGACAAAGTAGACTAGGAAAAGAATGAAGGGGAAGAAAAAAAATAGGAACAGGGTGAAGTGACACCGCCCAAGGATCCCATCACAGAGGCTGAGACATCCAAGAAAATAAAGGTTTCCCCGAAGAAACCATCAGCACGGAAGAAATCACGATAAAATAAGCCTCAATTACAGACTATTCTCACAGTGGATGATATTGATCTCATCATTGTCGTTGTATCAGATACCTTAGAGGGAATTTTGCAGCGAAGCGAAGCCAAATAGGAGATAATGTTTGATAGGATCGAGGCAGAGCTCAAAGGGGTACAACAAGCTATTTATCCAAGTAGCGCAGTGTGTACTGTGTCATTGTCATCAGCAGGCATAGAAGTAGGAGATGAGCCTGCCCAGCTATGCAGATTACCAGATTCGACAGAGGCTTGTCTTCGTCGGGTCTAGGAGAAAAGGAGCAGGACACAGAGGCATTAAAGCAAGAAAAGGAGAAAGCCTTAGAGTGACGTCGGATTGCAAAGAAAGAGAAAGATGACCTCCTAGCGAAGTTTGCATAGGATAAAGCACAGATCCAGAAGGAAAAAGAACAGTTGCTCACAGAGTAGATGGGATTCAAGGAGGCAATCACTAGATCACTTCGCTCTGTGTCGAGCCTCGCACAGACAGAAGAAGACACAATGGAGAGTCAAGTGGAGAATCTCGCTGAAGCTATTTAGCAAATTCAAGAAAGAGTGGTAGAACTAGAACTACAAGTAGTGCCAAGCACTCCATAGGAAGTGCAATACTAGAGAGAAGAAACCGCTAGGAGCGTAGTAGAAAGAATCAAGGCGTTGGCCTTGTAATACAACAAATTAAGCAATTGAAGTGTGTAGACTTATGAGTGCCTGGCAAAGGATCCAAAACTAAGGGCATTGGAGTCACAACTCCAGGAATCAAAGAAACAAGCAGTGATAGTGCAAGAACAATTGAAGGTACTATCAGTAGTTGAGAAGATGAAAAGGTCACAGGAATAGTGCGCAGTTCATTAACAGGTCCATGCCATCTAAAGTAAATTCATGGAAGTGACCCAGAGACTCCAGCCGATATAGGATGAAACCTGCACACTTTTTGAGGAGATCAAAGGACAAGGTGAAAAGATAGAACAAGTGGTCACCACAGTGGAAAAACACTTGGAAGGACCTGTCACCGAGAAAGTCATTCAAGAATTCATCGAGTAGGAGGCTCTAGCAAAGCAGCAAGTCGAGGCAGCTTGAGCCAAGCTTGAGGCCTTCGAAGAGGAGTTACCCAGATCAGAGTGACTCGGAATGAGTCACAAGTGAGTGTTGGGGGCCTTTTGGCCCTCGAACAAGTTCTAGAGAACCTTGGTCGCATTTGACCATTTTTGGGACTTTGACAATCTGGTCGAAGATAGAATGCCCAGGCGAAGCGGAGATCGCGGGATATTGCCCCCTTTTGTGGGATTTTTGGGGATTAAGGTTTATGTAACGGGTATGGGATGTTGCCCCATGGGTCTTACCCATGTTTATCCCCCTTTTGTAATGTATAAATAAGTAGCTAGGCGATGTAAGAAGGAGTCATTTGTAATCCAGTGAGATAAGTGCCAATAGTTGTGAATGGTTTGTGCATACTGTGTGTTGAGAACTTGCAGAGCTAAGTGAAAGTGATTCTAAGAAGGCTCTATGTTGTGCCAAGCTGAGGGAAGGAAGATCTGGTGAGGTGCGCACATATATTTTTTCCTATGTGGAGTTTGTTTTATGGATCTGTGCATGTAATAATATTGAAAGAAGATGATAAAGAATAAGAAGAGTTGGTGGACGTAGCCCCACACTTGAGTGAACCACATATATCCTATGATGTGATTGGTTTGTGTTATTGATGTGTTTTATGCTTAGTACTAAATCTTTATGTATGATAGATGTATCTGATGTAGTAGCTTAGTGCTTAGTGATATGAATGAATGCTAGATCTAATCTATTTCTATGTGCTAAGTGCTTGGATGTGTTAGATCTTGTTGAATACTGTGTTGTTCTATAATTAGGGTTTTACCTGCAATGTGAATAAAGGGTTAAAGACTAATGAATGTTAACTGCTAAGTGATATGTTAAGTATTTTGATCACAGATCTGTGTCCCAGCTAGGTTGTATACACTTAAATCGTACAACCCCCCTACCTCTACCTCGGGTGAGACTTCATCTACTTCGCAGGTGTTGTCGAAAGGGTCGGTAGTTAGGGTTTTATTGGTGCATTGTTGAAGCGTTGAACCCTAGGTCTGACCCTTTGCCAACATGTCTCTCAATACTCCATGTATGCAACTTGAGAATCTAGATCCATCATCTCCTTAGTTATCCCTGGGGATTGGGGATAACATTTGTCTCCTAATTGGGGACATGTACTCATCGTAAAGTGCATGAGAACCGCATCATCTCTTGGTGGACCTGTGCCTACACACACTAAAACAACAAATTGTTAAGTGTAGGATGGCTCACTCATCCTTTTTCCATATAAAGAAATCCAAAACTTCCAAAATGATAAATAATATAGAAAATATTTTTTTTTCTTTTTTTAATTTCTAAACTAAAGATGAAAGAAATATGCAACTAGAGAAAAATGAAATATGAAATGTAGCTAAACTACCATGAGAAATCAAGATGCAAATGCAAGAAATGAAAATTATCTACCTACTTACCTAGGGTCTTGTGGCCATGAATATTAGTTCTTGATGATCTAGGAAGATCTCAGTGGCCACCCACTGTTGACGATTAAAATCACAATGAAATTTTATGCCCATAAAGTATTGCTAAAGCCTATTATTATAAGCTAACGATATATCTATAATACTAGTAGGTGGGACCCCCTTGTAGATTGGAGGATCGGATCTAGTTATTATTTGATGTTATGTTGTTGTTGGACACTGTTTACAGATTTGAGCATGATTGATGTCAAATGTCGGTTTTATTCGCAACAAATGGGTGATGGAAAATTCATGTTATGTGTGAGTGTCTTTAATTTAAACTCTCATATCCATGTCACAAAGGCTTATGTGAATTGTTATTTTTATTACACCATGATATATTATATGTTACACTTGCACAAAACATGTGTTAGTCATGAAAAATAAATATGGAGAAAAAAAATCTAAGCAAGAAATTAAAATTATGCTACTATGCCACACTACATACATTGAAGTTAAAGGATTGTTGTTAGTCATATCTGATGGGGTTAGTGGATATATGATTTACTGATCTATATGGAAATGCATGTGATATGCACTATAGTATGGCTGGCAGTGGTTAATGTGGCATAGGGTGGTGCTTTTGGAAATTAGTGGATGTTGGTTTCGATGCATGGTTTAATTGAATGAATTAATGGATTAGTGGGATGGCATGTACTAATGAATTGAATTACTGGAGGATGGAGGAGACATGCATTTACTGCATTTACCCCTCCCACTAGCTGTCAACCTGGCTATTTCTCAATTGTGTTCGTTGTGGTTAAGCTCTGATTTTCAAGCAGAGGAAGAACTGCTCTGCCAAGCTCGCATTTTTAAGGTTTTCATGGTTACAGGTATGTATTTTCACCATCCATGAACCTGCTCTGGTTATGAAATAGATATTGGCTCGGTGATGTATGGGTCTGTGCTTTCCTTAAGTCTGGAAACTATGTAAATTTGTGGTATTTTTCTGAATTGAATGGTTGGTGTGGTTTTCATTGCAATAATGTTTGAAGTCACAGTTTCATTGACCATTCTGATTGTTAGAAGCCATGAAGTCTCTCTGTCATCCTTATCGGTCTTGGCTGAAAGGTTTTCATTCAGCCCAGATTGGTTGGTTGTCTCTACACTTCTTATCACCATACCCAGTCGTTTGTTGTTATGGGGTTTTCTAGGTTTGAAACACTTTGTCTCACTACGTATCATTTCACTTGGGTATGGTTTCGTTCATGTTACATATTTTTGCGCAGTGGGTTATGATGGTTGTTATATCAAATGGCTTTCTTGAGGTTGATTTCTATTGCTCGGCTCTATTTTATCTCAGCATTCTTCAGTTGATTGGGAAAACCATGAGGGTTATACCCTGCATGTTATAGGTGTTGTTACAGGACCAAATGAAGCCTCTGCTCCTCTATTCATAGTCTCTCCTATCACGAGAATTGTCACCATGTCTACGAAGTTATTGGTGGTATACCCTGTGTGTGCACCATTGGTCTCGGGGGTTCTCATCCCATGTTGGGGGTCGACTCCAGTCTCCTTGTGTTGGTCCATAGAACAAACCTTTCATTTCTCAATCCCAGTTTTTGATAGAGGGAACCATTATGTCTTGTCGGGTATGATGTCGATTGTTATGAGTTGGTGGTGTGTTATCGAAAGTGTCGATCACTGGCTCTTCCCTGTGGATTATGTTGATAGTGGTGTTGGTTTTGGTATTTAGTCACTACATTTGTTATTGTGACATTTGAAGTGTTAACCCAACATTAGTTATAATTGTTAAATCACAACGATGCTTCATGCATGATGCATTTGTTGTGTGGGCTTCCTACAACATGTTATGTTGAGTTGATGGTTGTTGTGACTGTGTTTTTAAATTGACAATGGGAGTATTGCAATTGTGGCATTTATGGCATGGCCATCCACTATATATGCTATGGATATTATTTGATTGTGCCATCAAAGATGGTCACGAGTTTTTAAACAATATGGTTTTGTTGCAATTTGGTCAATTTGTGAGATGAGATTGGGCATACTGTTGTTGCCTCATTGTATTGGATTGATAGCCCAACATTGTGGATGTTTAGATTCAGAGTAGCTGGACCTGTACAGTCACAAAAATGCTCTTTTTCTTTGTTGAATGGTCTGTGTATTCCATGAGATAGTTCGAGTTGAAATGGTGATTAATGCCTGTGTGTTTAAGTAGCAAGTAGGGATATTTGCAATTAAAATATTGATGGTTGTATTTGGTTGTCCGTTATGTGTGTTGATGAATATCATGGATCGTAGCAGAGATAGGCACAGTTTTTGTGACAATATGTTCTCATTACAAATTAATTGTTAAATGAACTTGAGGAATGGAATTAGGTGTGATTTTAGTGTGTGCGTTTTTAAGAAATGATTCATGGATAGTGGTTGATGTTTTGATGGAACAGATTGGAACAAGTGATCGTGTGTTCATTTAGAAATTGTTTCAAATATTAATTGGGGCAGTTGGGAAGAAACATACTTTTACAAGTTGTTGTGGAAAGCATATTGTCTTGTTTTGATGGCGATGTGTTAATGATCTAATTGTGAACAATGAGTAAGTAATACACAAAATTGATTGAGTTATACACAATGATTGTTAAATTGAGCACATTGATTATTTGGCTGGTGTTGGATCTTTTGCATTTTATATAGAATGGTTATGGATTACTTAATTAATTTTATGAACAATATCTTCTCTCTTTCCCTACCATTATTTCACTTTTCTCTAATTACAACCCCATCGCCTCCCACATTCATTTTTCACTCTCTGTTCTTGAAATTTAATTATAGTTAAGAATAATTATGTATTGAAGCAGTTTCAGATCGTAATTTCTTGGTTGGATCACAATGATGATTTCTTTGGTTTGTGTTACATATGATTGTTGTTGTCTTTCATAAGTAACCATGATTATTTTCCCCCTCATGTTATCATATTTCTCTCAATACAAACCCCTTGCATATCCCAGAACCTTTTGTTCACCCCTTTCTCATTAACAACAGTTAAACAAATTGTATGGATTGGATTGCATTCGTCTGATATGTTGTTGAGCCAAAGTCTATTTCATATTTTTAAGGAGTTTTAATGTATGGTTGTAAAGTAACTATTTTCTAATCAATCATGTATGCAAGAATGATTTTTTTCATCTGAGGTAGCCATGGCAGAGGTAACCAAGGGAGAGGTAATTGGAACAGAGGCCCAAGAAGGCCAAGATTTTCCATACACTTTGATGTTGACTCACAAGATCTAGGCCAACTATTTCAGGCTGGGTTTTTTAATTGAATTGGATAAGGAGTGGTCCAATCGAGGCCTAAAAGGCATCCCTTCCAAGTTCCACAAGCCCCTGGTATTCCCGTACCCCCTCATGTCTCATTGCAACCTGAGGTTCCTGGAAATGACAAATGGAAAGAGATTGTCCACCCGACAATCTCCCAACATCATGGATGGCCTAATTTGTCTTTACCTTCTCCCCCACCTAACAATCATATTGTCCAATATGTCGCTGCCCACTCACCAGTGCATTCCTCCCATGCTATAAATATATTGAAAACTGAGGCCCATCATGCCTCTGACAAAGAAAAATCCATTATTGCCCCTTCCTCACCCTCCAATGGCTCTGATAAATCTGTGTCTTCCCAGATGCATTTGAGGGATGATTTTTTTCACGTGATCAACGAGATTAGGCCTAAAGTCTCAGCACAAACAAAGGCAAATTCAAAGAGATCGAGGGGTGACAACAACAACAAGGGAAAGATTGCATATCAAAGTGGAAAATATGGTTTTTGAGTTTTATTTTAATTATTTTTTATGATAATTGACTTCAGAGGTTTTGGACATCTTGTTTTATTTTTGGATATATGAGTAATGCATTTTTGAAAATAATGTCAAATATCAATGAGATAAATTGTCAAATATGCATGTGATGATGGGAGTCACAAGGAGAGATGATCTTGTTTAATTGACTACTTATGTTATAATTGTAAGAGATAAATGGGAGTCACAAGGGGTCCCACCTACTAGTTATTATTTAATTATAACCCTTATTATGATTTATTTCTTTTCCCCCTAACTAAAAAATTGGTTGAGTTTTTAGTTAACTTAACTAATGAGGCAGTTCAACTACTTCAACCAATTCTAATTTTCTTAAAGGAAAAAGGAAAGGGAGGAACAAGTGGAGGATAGAAGGAGAAGCATACTAAGGTTTGCTCTTTGAGTTTATGTTGAGATAGTTCAGAGTTCATTCATTCCTTAATTTATCACAAGCCTAATTATTTTTTATGACAACAGGGTCTTATTGTAGACAACAAGATTCAGGGATGAATTACATCATTCAAAAACTTGTTTTTCAGAGGTGTTGATCTATCTTTGATAGTCTGTGTAGACTTGTCTATTTTTGAATTAGTTTTCATGACTGACAAAGGCTATTGTGCAGAGTCGAGTGGGAAGAAAACTGTGGCAAGATGATACAACTTTTAGAGTTCATTTTTTTATTTTCTGTCAGATGTCCTTTTGTATGCTCCATCTGTTAGCAACATTTCTTGTCTTCAGTATCAAGATACACAGGTTTGCAGGTTGCTCGAGGAGCACCCCAGAGCAGCGCATAAAGGAAGTCCTTTTGGACTGAAAATCAAGCGAGCGGGCACTTCGTGCTTCAGCAGAAAGAGTTCAGCGACAGTGACGAACAATGATTGATGGGTAATTGCAGAGTAACCGAGCCGCGTCAAGAATAGCGCTTAAAGTTTGAAGGAGGACAACGGTCGAGATCCTTCGGGAGGCACTCGCGAAGTTACGAGGACTGTTGATCGCAGTCAATACAAGCGCTTCAGTTATTTTGTGAGCTCGGGGTTCGTGAGTTTGAAGGGCAAACCATATCCCTTTTGGTTGCGTGAAGCTCCGAGTTACGAAAGGTGCCCGGAGGAGGTAAACCTTCGATGACCATCGCGTCTTGGGACTTTGCGAGGAAATAATGATAACGTTCGATGCTCCAACTCGTGAGGCCGTGAAGTGTGAGAGGTTAAAGTTGGGCCCACAGTAGCGTCGAGTGAATTTAGGACCGTCAGATTTGAAGGACGCGTTTCGCTCAATTGGGTCATCTCGACGTTTTGCCCATCGCAGCTCCAAAGTGAAAAAGGCAATGCTATTATGCTCCAATGCACTAGATGTCGAGGAAGTCCCGGATCCGGGCCCACCGAGGTATCGGGTAAGTTCTGAGCCGTCGGATCTGGGGAAACACATGGTGCCAACTCAAGCTACTTCGGCACTTCGCTCATCGCGATTCTAAGACGCATGGATCAACTCCTCTTTATGCGCGAATGCAAAAAGCACTTTGGGATATATATAGGGTCGCAGACCACAGTCATTTGGGAAGGAAAGGAGCTATGTGAGAAGGGGGCCAAAGGCACCAATTCTAATCGCTGAGCGGATTGTTCAATCTTCAGGTATCATCTGATGCGATCTCACTCCTGGCTTTCGCCTGAAGTAAATGAAGGCGAGAAGGGGTAGTTGAAACCTCCCCTCATACATTAAGCGTAAGGTATGGAAAATCTGGCAACGGTCTGCTCGAGAGGATCCTGTGTACCCAGTTCCTCAAAGAAGCCATGTCGAAGTCTGCAAAGAGACGGAAAAGTCTGCACATGCTAGCTCAGCACTTAATAGCTCAACTACCCTCCCCCTGCAGAGGCCATGCGCAATTAAGGTGGAGACAAACAGAGAAAGACTGTCCGAATTTGACTAAAAAGACACCAAGCCTTGGGTGTCTAAGCACGCCTCTGTTGGGCGAATTTTCCTGAGTATATAGACTCAGTCTTTGTAATTTTGTAATCTATCGATGGTTGAGAAAATCTCTCGGTTGTAAATTTTTAATGAAGCACTGTTATTCTGTTATGCATAAACTTTGGAGACTTCTTACCTTATGAATGCCAGTTTCTTTCATATCTTTGTTCACACTGTGTTAGAACAGCTTGGAATTGGAGGATCCAGTCGAGCTGCAACTATTATAGGATGATGTTGTAATGGATCATTGTAATAGTTACGGAGCCTCTAATCAGTTCCTATGATTTCTTTAATGATGAATGACTTGGAATTGGAGGATCCAGTCAAGTATTCTATTCAGTTCCTTGAGGCCCTGAACCAGGAGGATCCTGCATTCAGAGTTTTTCCCCTACAAACTGCTGCAAGCCTGTTGCCCAAAGTTGTTTGTTCACCCTTCTTACCAAGTCTTCCACCTGCTCACCTTTTAATCAACCCACTGGCTGAAGTTGGGATTCCAAACCTCCTTCGTTCTTTACGTACCAGAGATAGTCCCTGAGTTAGAGTGATATCTCCTCGAGTATTTGTTAGGATATTTAGACACTTAGGAGTTAGTTAAGATCTACTTGGTCTAATATGTCGTTAGGTAAAAGTGTGTTTCTTTAGTATGCATTAGTATGCATTTGT
>ML854155.1:8121-29127 GCA_009831015.1 Picea engelmannii
AGGAAATACAAGAAAGAAAGATCGTTTCCATAGAAGAATATAAATGAAAGAAAAACAAATAAAATAAAATCACTGCCATACAGGGAGGCAATGCATGAAATTAACAAAAATGGCAATGCCAGAAGAAAAAACAATGGAAGCTCGGTATGAAAAATAAAAACAGCTCCGAGGCGATGAAACCATCGATTGAAACCTTCAAGTTTTATATAAAAAATGGAATGACCGTTGGAAGGATGGAGCGACTGCTTTGTCTTTTTCTTGGGAAAAGGTGCTTTTTCTTGGGAAAAGTTGTCTTCTAGAATAATCTCATCGTGCACAGGAATTGAACGTTGCGTTGTCGTTATTCGGTTTCCTCACGGTGATTGGGATGGACAGTCGTATACTTTGAGCAAGGGAATCATGATTTTGTAGTTCCATGACCTTATTTTGTGGTAATTTGTTGTTGATTAATACAATTATTTTAATAAATGTTCTAATTTTGAATTCGTGAGAGTTCAATAGAGTGAAAAAGCTTTTTGAATTCGTGTGAGTTCAATACAGTGAAAACGCTTTTTGGTGGCAAGATAAATATTAAAATTGAGTGTATGGCAAGATAAATATTAAAATTGAGTGTGTTCAAGGCTAAAAGCTTTGGTCACATGGTTTCATTTTGCCATGTACACAAGATTTTAGCACGTTAAGTATTATAATAAAATTATAATTGAGATTATCCTAATTAAGCTATTAGGCTTCATGGTTATATGTTGCATTTCAATGAAACGAGTCGTGGTTGTTGAGAACTAGGAATAATGTCAAATTGAGATGTATATTTCTTTAAGGGATTATATATATATATANAAATTGAGATGTATATTTCTTTAATGGATTATATATATATATATATATATATATATATATATATATATATATATATATATATATATATATATTTTAATGAATTCTTCTTAATACTATCATTTGTGGTAGTATTATAATTGAGATTATCCTAATTAAGCTATTAGGCTTCATGGTTATATGTTGCATCTCAATAAAACTTGAGTAGGGGTTGTTGAGAACTAGGAATAATGTCAATTTGAGATATCTATTTCTTTAATGGATTATATATATTTTTGATGTTTTTTTTTTATGAATTCTTTTTAATACTATCTTATAATTTATTGATTTGTGGTAGTAAGGGGATCTACTGTTTATTTGGATGAAGTTTATGTTTATGCTTTCAAATTCTTTAGTTGTTAATATATGATAGGCACCAATTAAGTTAATGATGAGATAAGATAAGATAAGATGATTTTATTAATGTCTGATTAATGATTATAAAAGTAGATCAAAGGGACTAATGAGTGTAATGATATCATTACAAAGTAGGAGTACTAAAAGGCCTCCTATAAAGGCAAGATGCAGAAAGTAAAATGAAAATACAATGAAACAAGGTGAAGTCGTAGAGAGATATGTGGAGACATGAAGAACCCTTGACCCCGAACCTAGACACCGGCTCAGACGAGGAGATATATTATAGGAGAAGATCCATGAACGAGAGGAACCCGAGGTGATGAAATAGGTCAGTCATGGAATGGACCCATCTCTCCTATCATCCGAGGCCGAGTGAAGAAAACTAAGTATAGTAGGATGTCTGGAGGGGGAACCGGTGGGATACCTAAATCATCCACAACGTTGTTGACTAGAGGATGTAGTACCCCGACGAGGCCTCAGGGATCTCATCCATCTCCTAGGAAGGGATCTAGTATGGTCATAAGTCGTTGAAATCTCGTGGGACGGAAGAAGGTCCCACTGGTCTGCACTGATCTAGAGTCTGGAGTTGTGCTGGTGTCAGTTTGTCTCTGAGTGCCCCTACCAGAAGGTAGCACTATGAATAAGGAGGGGATCCACCGAATAGGGTCTGGTCTTGTAGGAGCCTAAAGAGTATGGACTAGAAACCTGAGGGCCTCCTATATGTATAAAGCTAAGCATTGCTAATCAAGATAGTTGAAGAAGCCAATGAGGGTCTGAGCCCCCTTGAATAAGCAATGAAATCTCTCCCTGATCTCATAGTAGATGGGGCAATGGACGATGAAGTGTTCATCGGTCTCAACCTCCGGTAACTGGCATAGCTAACAAATCTTATCTTTTCTATCGATTTGGTGGTCTGTCTCAACTAAAAGTCTATGGGATCCCACTCTGAAATGACCTAGTGGAATCTGGAGATTGTGTGCCTAGTGACAAAGTGTATAATGTAGTCAAACGATCAACCCATCCCTAAGCCCCAAGAACTGCTCTACGTAAAAGGTCATATTTGGGTGTAAGCCACCAAAGTGAGGAATGCATGTATCATGATGTGGAGAAACAATAACCCTATATGGAGTTTTGTAATATGTTATTGGAATTTATACAAGAAGTTAGAGGAGTTCATATCACTTTGGAATTTTGATCAAGTTTTTGTATCGATTTAAAATTAGGCATGATCTTTAAGGATATTGTTTTACCATGCACGAAATTTGGATCATGGTGGAATTCTTTTCATGTTTGAAAGTTTTGTCGAACTCTTGTCCATTTTTTTCCTAAAAAAGGGTCATTTTGCTACAATATTAGCTTACTCCTCATACATGCATGTTGATGCACATTTCTCGAGAAGAGAAATTATATCTTAAAATCAAATGAGATGATGAGCCTCAAGGACTCGTTAAGGGTTTGATTGACAAAACATACCCTGAAATGGGTGAATGGGAATATCAAAGTGGATTATATGTGATTGATACGTGTTTCTTTTCTAGAAACACATTCTTTTCATGTATTTCCAATTTATCTCACTATGGGTCTATCAAAAGTTTGCAGAGTGGGTACCGTTGGATGCAAACTTTAATTCCACATCTAACGAGTGCCTACACTTAAAATTTAGGTAAAATTACTTTTCTTTTTTTCTCTTTGAAAATTTATAACTCTTACTTTATTATTTTATTATTTTCCATAAAAGACTCATTTTAAGCCTCAAATTTTATGAATGCTTTGGTTTTGAGTTGGCATTGACAATGATGAAATGATGATCACCCACGTGAGAAACAACGCTCTAGTTATGGATTAGAATTACATGGATAAATTCATGAATCTATATCATCTATGTTGTTATGTGTGGCTAATGTAAACGGGCATTGGGAAATGGACATGTGATCAATTGACACCAAAGAAACCAATCACATTTTCAAAGACAATGACTCAAAAGGCATGGGTGACATGATTAATTGAGGTGAGGCATTATCCATTATCAATGATATACATTGCAAGTTTACGAACCTTGAATTGTTCTCACATTAGAAGTCTTAAAACATCTATATTTATTCAACTTTATTGACAAGAGAATGGCTAAGCAAAACTTAGTACATCTACATGCTCAATTTCATATCTCAACTTTAGAAGGCAACACAGATATACATGAATTCATATCATTAATAGTTTTATTACCATTCCATGTGAAAAAATAAAAATAAAACTTGTAATTCGATTCTCATGGTTGCTCCATAGATTTAGACACTTGATCATATATTAACATTTGATTGTTATCTATATAATATTATATTAAGTATTTGATATGTTATGTTATTTAGTCAACAAGTTCAAGTTTTTACCACTTAAAAGAGGGTTGTCTGAAAGGTACTTAACAAAGATTATTATATTAATTTTATAAAAGTAAACTGTATTAATAATGTTAAATGTAGAAGTTTAAGATAGCATAAATGAAGAAGGTTGCTTTAGGGAAATGCAAATTGATTTGATAAGTAAGAAGGGAATTTTTGAAGTGGGACTTAGTATATGGGATACAAATGATGTTTTTGGTAATGTTATTTTCAATATTATTATGTAGCATGGTTATTTTTATATTGATATTTAATACTACAATATATTGTTATAACATCATTTTTAGTGTTATTATGTAATGTATTTTTTCAAAAGAAATTTAAGTTTAGATAATGGTAGACACAATACATTTGTGAATGTTCTAATTTGTTTCATAATAGGTTTTTCTAAGATCATCTTTTTTTATGTGCACCCTTGCCAACGTCATCGTACTGATGAAATATTCATCACTAAATCACACATCACATTGTTGGTGCATTGCATATGCTTAAAAAAATGGCTTTTAGCATCATATATGTGTTGTTGTTTCATTGAACATGCATTTTTCATGTCGAATTAGCATCATGATGCATCAATATTATCTACATGGGTGTCACATGTGCCTCATAGTGGCTACAAAATCCAAAATTTGTGTCTAGTTAGAATCATATTTGTGCATATTACATCAACTTTGCGTAGTAGTAGAATCACACATGTCAAAAAATTGTGTTGTTTTGCATTAAAGGTACATCATATTGAGTCAAATTGTATTGTGTCGATTTCAAATTTGTGTTGTGTTAGCATCATCTACAAAAAGAAACAAGTAATAAATTCATTACCTTCAACCTTGATGTCCTAGATGGATATGTTCCTCTTGGAATCTAATATATACTTGCTTAGCCCCTCGGTCACCAATAAAAAAAGATAAAGGGACAAAGGGAACCCTTCTCTTAAGCCCTTGGATGGTTTGAAGAATGAATATGTTGAGCCATTGATAAGTACTACATAAGAAGTTGAATTAACAGACCCCATTATCCCATTTACCATTGGTAGATTGAACTCAATACGAATAAACAACAATCTTAAATACAACCAACATGTCTTGTTATATGCATTTGATCAGTCTAACTTGATCACCATAACTAGCATATGCATAGATTTGATGGTATGTAATCCCTCTTGTGCCAAGCATATAAATTCATGGATTTGGTGACCTTCCAAGAAACCAAATTGTTCAAGTGTTTTAGTGTTTGAAAGTAACTTCTTCAGTCAAACTGCCAATGTTTAGAAAAGATCTTGTAAATACAATTACATAGTGCTAGAGGTATGAAAGCATCAAAATTATCTAGCCGATCAACCTTTGGAATGAGTACAATAAATTTGGAGTTAAATGATCCTAATACCTACCTAGAAACCCTAACTTTTTTCACCACACGAAGATCCTCACCCAAAAACTCAAAGAAACCCAGATAGAATTCAAGAGTCCAAGAGTTAGGGCTAGGAATTTTATCTTTGTTGAAGGTAGACATGATAGACAAGAGTTCATTCTTAGTGACCCCCTAATATGTTTCTTGATTATCCTCTTCATAAACTGTCTTGGGAAAAAAATAGATTACAACATATCGAGTTAAATTGCATGGTGTCAATTTTAAATTTGTGTTGTGTTAGCATCAAAATTGTGACATGGTTATGAATAATTATTTTATTATTATTATTCCTCATTTTTATTATCAATTACTTAATTATTTTTATTAATGTAATTATTATTGATTATTTAATTATTATTATTATTATTATATTTATAATCATGTATTAATTAATTTATTTTAATTATCATTTTTATAATATCAAAATATTTATGAGATTGATGATTATCATGCATTTGTTTTACTATATATTAATCATGAGAGCTATGTATATGAAAACACAATTATGAATTTTGACTACACTAGCATTCAATCAATTTCACACCATGAGAGAAAAAAACCATGTGTCCCTATTAAATACAATTATGAAATTTTACCACATTAACATTCAATCAATTTCAGGGGTGGCAAGAGCAGGTGGGAATATCTATGATAGTTGATGAAAAATATTGATATATTATGCTTGGGGTCTAGGAAATGTTTCCAATAACCTCGCTAAGGCCTATTCATTGTGGATGGGCATGTGTCTCGCAAAGGAATTATGAATTAATGATCTTGTGGTACTAGGTGACTTGATGTTGATCATAAAATCCATGGGAATTCATGTTGACATGGGAAACAATGCGTTGAGCTCCATACTCTCAAGGATAAGATACATGGTCACACACTTTGGGGAAATATCTTTCTTTCATATAAAATGAGAGCTTAATAGCTCGATGGACCATTGGGATAAAATAGCCTCTCATTTAAATGTTGGGACATTGGTTAAAAATGGGATTGTAACATCTAACCCCATTCCATAGCCAAGGAGGTCGTTAAATGTTCACCCTTTTCTATGCAAAGCATGGATGGTACATTTAAGGGAAGATATGGTAGAAAGATCTTACTACTCGCATGCTTGAACGGTTCACTGGATCGAGGTGTTATTGAATGCAATATGTGTGGAAATTCATTGAAATGTGGGATCATTCGATCAATGGCAGTGAGTTCAGTGGTTTATATCTGATGGAGAGGAGACTTCTTCGGCTCCAGTAGGTCTATTTTGGGTGCTCCGACGTGGTCGTTGTCCAAGGTTTCAATAAATTTGATGTTTATGTGTGTTGGGTGTGCATCAATAATGGGTTGATGAGTGTGGGTTGTCCAACTTTCTCAATGTCGGTGGTCTTTCTGGAATGGTTTGACAATTTTCATGTTTCTTAGTTTTATTTTCCTATTTCCTTGTTATCTGCATTTCCCTCTTTATGTTTTCAAATAAATCCATCTATTCTGAAATTTAACAAAGTTACGATTGGGACAAAATATCAATTATTTATGTTTAGAATTGGGGAGTGTAGTTGGAAATTTATGTGGTTCGACATATTTTATGTGCAAGATTTTTCTACAATCAATATGGGTGATATCGATTGAAGATATGTGAAGAAGATCCTTCGCAGGCATGAGGAGGCACACCAGGAAAACAATCAAACTCTTCATAGAATCAATGTGAAACTATCTGAGCTGGAACAAGTTGTAGCTAGAAGTGTGGCTAATGTTTTGGAACTAATTTAGGTACATATGTGGAGGGTTGATGCTTTAGAGGTCGAATGTCAACGGTTGTGAATGACAATTATGCACAACAAAAGGACTCTTTCTCCCAGGCATCCAATAACCATGATTTTGCAAATTCCATTCAGCAGGTTTCTAGAGAGGAAGAATCAAGGGGTCAGCCACACGACCCCATGGAAGTCGAAGATTTGGGCCCTCTCCTCTCTATCAAAGGGAAGGAGGCTCATGATGGAGACTTAACTTAGAATGATATGTATTTTCGCGTTTCTCTACTTTTAGATCAATTTGTGAAAATAGTTTTCAGTGGAAATCTTTGGAAGTCTAGCTTAGAAGATGTTTTAAAAACTCAGATTGTATATATAGATCTATATATCCATATGGAAATAACTAGAATTTTGTATGTAAAAGTTGTGGTTATTTAGCAATCTCCTTTTTTTTAATGAAAATCAAATTATGTTTCTGTTAAAAAAAACATTCGATCAATTTCACACCATGGAAACAAAAACATGTAAATTTAAATGCAATAATGAAATTTTAAATTAAATTGTAAAATAACCATGTAATTTTTTCTACCCATAAACAAGTGGTATATTGGCACCCCAGGAAGATGTCAACTTTATATACAACATTGCATGGGAAAATGTGTACACTTTTAAGGAAATGAAATGAATTTGGACATCAAAAGTTGATTGAACTATTGTCTATTTCCTCCTCATCCTCACTCTATAAAAACATAATAATAGAACATGAGTTCAATAAAATAAATAATTGTTAACATTTAAAGATGTAATAAAAAAAATATAGATTAAAAAGTTCTCAATACCCTTTGATTCTTCTTAATTACTCTTTCTTTCATCAGTTTGGAAGAATATAATATATTTCAATTAATGAATGAATAATTCCAACTATATATAAGTTTAAAAATAAACACATAATAAACAACTAATTACCACAAGCATGGGTTGGAAAAATTCCACCAATCTTCCATAACCATTCCATTCCTAGGGGTGTACCATTCTTCCATAACCATTCCTCATGGCATACTTTATTTCTTCTTCAATTGGATCTTTGACTATAATTGTTTAACTATATGCAATAAGAGAAAACTCCTTTCTTCCAAGGAAAAAAAATGTATTCTTTATTCCAATAGAGATTAAAAAACACACTCTCCATGTGCTCAAGGAACATTACAAAAAACTAGGGATAAACATATAGTTTTCCCATGCAGTCTATTTAACTAAAAATGGATTATCAAATTGTGCTAACCCAAAAAGGACTACATATAATTGTCCAAAACTCTTCCAAAAAATCAAAGACGGTTCTAAAGACCAATTATAGGAAAGGGAATAAAGGCATAGAAAAACATAAAACTAAATAGATTGATTGAGTTCTGTGGAAATTCCATCAATAGTCTCCTCCAACAAGAGTTAAGCTAGACCTAGTTTTGACAAAGTATCAACAATGGTGTTCAGTTCCTAATATATATGAGTGATGGCGATATTTTCAAATTGTTCTGAGTTTTCCTTGAGTTGAGATGCAAGTGGAAGTAGAGTGATGCTCTAGAAATCTAGTTGATTTTTCATCCACTTGATAACCAAAAGTGAGTCCCCATAAACCTAGAGCCGATGGATTCCTCTATTCATAGATGTCATCAAGAAGCATATTAATGGAATGAATTCAACATGGTTGTTAGTACATCTTCCCAAATTTCATTTATATTGTTGATAATGATTCTTCAGTAAATAAAAAATGCTTGTCATGTTGCATATTGAATAAGGCACCATCAAAATATCCCTAGAGAATATATTTATCAACCATTAACTCATCCACCTATCTAGGGACTCCAACATTTTGAGAAGGTTTTCACTCATGATAGATGCAACATACCTATCCAATGACTTAGAAAGTGGGAATATTCATGTTTTCAAGTAATAAAGAATTACATGCTATCTAAATACCCCATAAAACCAGGCAAGGAATTGTCCTGAATATCTTCAAGTCATGCCTTTCATACCAATTATTTAGACAATCTTCAACACATGGTCCACTCTAAACGTTGTTTAATCCCATCCAATGTCCCATATCCCTCCATTTCAACAGGTCAAAAAAATAGTCTATAAAAAGGTGAGTAATAGTTTATGCTCCTTGTTTACAGGAGAGACAGATACTAGGACCCTCTTTGTTTCTCTTTTGAATCAAATCCCAAGTTGTTTTTCAATGCTAGACACATGAATAATTTGGTCTTCAGTGGCACCTTATTATTCCAAATTTTATCCCACCACCATTTAGAATCTTATTTTTCATCGTCCTGGAGAACCCTATAGCCCAATATGGTAGTATATAGTCCTCCATACTCATTTTTTCCCCACGCCCATTCAGAAGGTTCCTCTCTTAATTTGATATGTGCTCTACTTAAATCAAACAAAAAAGCATTCCCTGCTTATTCATGATCATCCAACAAGTCTATCCCTTGAGAAATCAACCACCCTTCTTGTCAGATGTTTTTATTTGTAGGGTCCCTACCTGGTTAAGTGTGCATCGAACTAAATCTTGTAAGTTCTAGATCAATTTAGTAGGTAAAAATACCTCATTTCCACACCCTATCATAACAACTACTCCAATCCTCACTTGTGTTACATCTCTCACTTTATAATCCATATATGACCCAATGAATGGAAAAGCAAGGGCCAATGATTTCCATTGATTAGAGACGTTTGTGATGGTTTTCCTTTCACTTCTAATCTAGTCTATTAATGTGCCTAGGGAAATGTATTTTTGGGTGATGATTATCTTCTGAAGGCTCTCCATTGTAATCAAGTTCCAAAGTGTTTTCATAGCAAGGGAAGTGCCAACAACATGAATATTCTTAAGTCCCCATCCTCCTTTGTCTTTTGGTTTGGAAATATATTATCAATGTGCCAAGTGTGCTCAAACTTTGTCAGTATTTCCCTTCCAAAGAAACTTGAAACAATTATCTCTTATATTCTCTAGCAATCCCTTAGGGATATGTTCCAAATGAATGCTAGTAAACAATAATTTCCTCTAATACAAATTTAACTATAACCGGTCTCCCTCCTCTAGATAGCCATTAGTAGCACCAAAATTTATTTCTCCTCTCAATCTTGGACAGTAACCAAGTCCAATCCCTTTTTCCATAGCCATTTGGTTTGAGGATAAAACCAAGATACTTGATACCTTCATTGAAATCCAATTGATTGTTATGATAAATACCCTTCAAAGACTATATTACCTTTGCTTCGAGTTCATTAAAAAATATATTCTACTTATGTACATTTATTTTCATACCAATCACTTTTCTATATAGTTGTAGAGTCTCCTTGAATTTTCTCACCTCCTCTACAAAGCCATTAGAAAAAATAATAGCATCATCTACAAAAAGAAAATGAGTAATAAATTCATTACCTCCAACCTTGATTCCCTAGATGGATCTGATCCTTTTGGCTTCTAAGATAGACTTTATCAACCCCTTAACCACCAATAAATAAAATATAAAAGGACAATGGTCACCCTATTCTTAAGTCCTTGGATGGTTTGAAGAATGGATATGTTGAGCCATAGATAAGTACTACATAAGAAGTTGAAGTAACATACCCCATTATCCCATTTACCATTGGTAGATTGAACTCTTGTATGTAATTCCACTTGCTTAGTTTTTATGGTATGTAATACCTCTTGTGCCAAGCCTACAACTTGGATTTGGTGACCTTCCAAGAAACCAAATTGTTCAAGTGTTTTAATGTTTTAAAGTAACTTCTTCAATTTACTGCTAGTGTTTAGAAAAGATCTTGTAAACACAATTACATAGTCCTATAGGTCTAAAAGCGTCAAAATTCTACGGCTGATCTACCTTTGGAATGATTATAATAAATGTGGAGTTAAATTATCTAAGTACCTTCCTAGAAACCCTAAATTCTTCCACCACACAAAGTATATCCTCACTTAGAAGCTCAAAGTAACCCAAATAGAATTCAATAGTCCAACCATTAGGCATGGGGATTTTATCTTTGTGGAAGGTAGACATGATAGATGAGAGTTCATTCTTTGTGACCTCCTAATACATTGTTTGGTTAACCTCTTCATAAACTATATTTTGAAAAAAAGATGTTACTCTAACAATATTTGCAATGCTTAACCCTTCTAGTTCTTTATATACATTCTCAAAATGTTTAACCCCCAGCTCCGTCAGTCCCTTAAAAATTCTCAAGGGAACTCCATCCTCATTCAACATTACTCATATAATGTTAACAATATTTCTTTGATTTGCAAATTTATGAAAAAATTTAGTATTCCAGTCACCTAGCTCCAACCAAGTAGCCCAAATTTTCATCTACCAATCCATGTCTCTATCCCTTAGTAGCTTATCCTTCCTTGTTTCCAGATCCTTTAACCTCTAAAGCTCTTCCAAATTAAAAACCCCAATCCATATCTCTATCCCATAGTAGCTTCACCTTCCTTATTTTCATATCCTTTAACCTCTGAGCTTCTTCCAAATTAAAAACCCCATTGTCATTCCCAAATGCCACTCCCACAATCTCCAATTCTAAACTTCCTTAATCAATATGTCCCTATTATTATGCCTTTCCCAAACCTAATGCACCACTTTATCCTTTACAACCTTGATTAAAGCCGCAAATTTTTCATTACGAGATGTCCCTAAGTGTGGATCATATTATTTTCACTCATTCTTTACCAAATTTTGGAATACCTCCTATTCAAGCCACCTAGGATTAAATTTAAAGGGTGTATCAAGATTAGAGTTGCAAATCTCAAGCTCCAAGAAGATAGGATTATGATCAGAGCACCTATTAGTGTCAATCCAGGATCTATAACTATCCACACCTTGTAGAACTGAATCTGAAACCAAGAATTTGTCGATCCTCTTTGAAATTCCTCTAGCACTAGCCATGTTATTCCTCCAAGTAGGGCCCTTGGAGATAGGTTCAATATCTATAAGTCCATCTGCCTCAATTTGGAAATTGAAAAATTCAACTAGTATATTAACCCTAACAGAATGCCCCCAAACTCCCATTCTATTTAATGTGAATTTTAGATCACTCCTGTTATCACCTTACCTTCATGAATGCACTAAAGAGAAAATATATTCTTCGAAAAATGTTGTTTATATACATGAGGTCCATACATGTTCATTATAGTTATAGGTGAACGCAAACTTTTACTAAATAAATATGTGTTTGGACCTGATAAAATAGCATAAGAATTGGTTAGAACCAAGTTTTATATCCATCTAGTAATGATGACTCTAGATAAGCCATCCAAATCTAAAGATAATAAATCTCATCCCTTTAGAAATCTTCTCAAATACCCCACTAAACTATCTCCTCTCCCCATAGTCTCTTGGAATAATAAAATTGTTATATTCTCTAACTTTAATAAACATTTGAGTGTCAACCTTTTATTTTGGTTACCTAGTGCACATATATCCATGGACATAATTTTCATTTTAAACAACTACCAAGGGGTGTACCTGCTATAAGAACCTCGTGTATTCGGTGTTGATGCCCCTATTGTATTTATTTTATAGCCTTTTCCTGGGCATGATGGAGATATGACTTTTTTCCCATCAAGCTAGGACTATATCTTTCAAATGGTCTTTCCCCAAATCCCCATAATGAAAATCCTTTGTATTTATTGGATCTTAAATGATAGCACCCACTTCCTCTACTATCTACACTACAAGGAAAACACCTTGTAGTGGAGGTTTTTAGTGTTATAAGATTTGGAAAAAATTTCAAGAAAACCTCTACAACAACCTCCGCTATTTGAAGAAGAGGTTTTAATGGATGTTCCATATAACTAAAAAAAATTGGCAAGCGAAGGTTTTTTGTCGGTGCTCATATTGTTAAAAAGCATCGATGTGATCTTACACAACCTGACCCGGTGCATACATAAACCTAAAAAGAACCAGTGATCTTATAATTATTACGCACCGCATACACCTTTTTTTGTTGTATGCAACATCATGCTCTTATAATTATTACACATTGGTTCCACATTTTTTATCATATGCAACACCGATTCTTTTTTAGTTTATGTGTGCACCCTTCATACTATTTTTTGTATGCAACACCAATCATGTTATAAATATTATGCACTGGGTTGTTCTATTTTTATGGCACACCAGTGTTTGTATAATTCGTATGTATCAATGCCTATATTACTCTATGCACCGAAGGGTAGTGAAATTTCAAATATTCGAGGTGAGATGTCGACACTTATTAGAAGACATCCATGGAAAAGTGTAAATTAATTATTTAAATATAAAGATCACACCAAACATGAAATCTTAAGTAAGGCATAAAACGTATGTACTCACAAAGTTTGTGATCAACAATTTTTTATTTTTTTTCTACAACAAAACAATTGAAAATTAGTATTTCATACGATAATTAAATTTGATGTACATAAAAGAATAAATGAATGATTACATAGCTATGACACACGTTGTTGTTGGGATGGCTCCTCCTGCAATGCAATTATGTTCAATTATTTTACCATCTCCTTCTAAACTTTTTTGGACATCCCTATCGACATGTATTGGTTTTTCCCTCGATTGTCCCTTAGAATTTTCATAATCTCCCTGGAAAAAAAACTAGGAATTATCAAATATAAAAATTATGAAATTTGTATACAAAATAAGATATCAGTGCGTATAATAAATAAGTACACATTGGTGTGTTAATAATATGCATTCGCACCAATATATGATAATAGTGCCCTTGCAAAGTCAAAATTGTTTGTTTACAATTTGTTGTATTCATGTGGTGATTTATAAATTAATAGAAGCATTGGTGCTTAAGTATTGTTTATTGTGCAATGTCGACTCATGAACAAATTTAAAACATGAGGGTTTCGATATTATAAACAATATTGTTTCCATTTTAAACACATTGGTGTTGTTGATATGAACATGTACACTGGTTCTCTATCTCTATACAACACGCACATCTAACCACGAAGGTGTTTTAAAAATATATATTATTTCCATTTTAAATTCAACGGTGTTGTTGACATGAAAATGTGCATTGGTGCTCTATCCCTGTACAATGTGCATCGTTAACCGTGAAGGCATTTTTTTTAAACCAACAACAACAGGCCAATTTTGGATCCAATGCAATGAGTGGTCCCATTGCAATGGATATTGAACACCCCATATATAAGTAAAAAATCCCTATAAAATATATTGATTAAAAAAATTCTCATTTTAAAATATAGAGAGGGAAAGAAAGAGACACAACAAGGAAATTAGGGCTTCCAAATTAGGGCTTCCAATACCGAATGCAACTATGAAACCCTTTCATTTTTTTTATAATGCACTAAAAATTGTTTGAATCAAATAGGGGAAAGATTAAGATGATCAATAGAATGAAATCACGTACCTGAAATTTCTCCTCTGCAAATTTGATTGTGACCTACGATGATCCCTTTCAATTTTTTCTCTTTAGAAAAATCTATCCACTCCGAAGTCTTTGCTGGTAAATCTCTCTTGCAAAAATCTCCCCTCTAAAATTTGGCAAAAGAATGAATAATTTTTTCATTTATAAATACATACATTTAGCAAAATTGAAATTCTCGCTCATTTTTTCATTGTATATTTTAATGCATTGATGATAAACACATGTGTTTTTTTTTTGTAACTTACTTTTCTGGTGGCTATACAATATGTAGTGCACCGGTGTGATGTTTATGTAAAAATGATTAACAAACAATTTAATCTACAAAATGCAAATGCAAACATCCACATTTAAATTTTGCGGAGGTTTTTCTTTGTAGAGGCAATAACGACTGAAATGATCGCTCATTTGTTCATTGTATATTTTGGCGCATTGATGATAAACGTGCACATTGTTTTTTTGTAACTTACATAATTGATGTGTTATACATTTTATATAGCATTGGTGTAGTGTTTATGTTAAAACACACCAACAAACTATTTAATTCACAAAATGCAAATGCAAACATTTGCATTTAAATTTTGCGGAGGTTTTGCTTTGTGGAGGCAATAACGGAGGTCACTCTTCAGTATCTCTCATAATTTAGCGCATTGGTGCCTTTTAAATATACAGAGGCATCGGGGTGTCATATCATAATTAGGCGAATCGGGGTGTCATAATATAATTAGGTGCACCGTTAACTTTTAAAAGTTATTCGAAATTATGTTTGAAGGTAGATTGTTCTATGCTTCCCAAAATTTCTTTTAAGAATTTATTCACATTTTAATGTTGATTTTGGATCAAATGCAGGAAAACAAATTTTATAGTATCAAATGGCCAAGTATTCAGATTCCAAATTATTCCATATTGTAGCAAGTTCTTCAAGTTCACCCTCTCAATTGTAGTAAGTCTAGATTTTATTTATAATTCATTTATCTCATTGAGTTTATATTATGTATGCATGTGCAATTGAATAATTGTTCATTGAATTTTGCAAGATTACGATTCAGGATTGAGTTCAGATGCGCAAGATATTCCAGTAGTCCCAAAATGTCAGAATATCTTATCAGGAGAAAGATGTTGGGGACAAATATTTGATGAAAATTGACAGCTTCTTTTCCCTACCAATTGTAACATGTCATCGTCCAACAACTGGTCTAGGTCAATAGTATTACACCATGAATTGGATCTCTTTTATGACACGCCTTGGGGCGTAAAAAATATGATTGGGTAATTGTATTTTCTTATTTTCAATGGAATTAATGTAAATGTGTTGGTTAATTTGACATTTGTTTTATAAAGTGGTTGGTTGCATGTTTATTATTGGGGAAAAATTTTCCATGCTTCTAATAAATGTTTGGTATAATATTTGAACATACAAAATGCATTGTGTTACTAATATTATCGATGTAATGCTCAATATTTTCACAATCAAGATTCTGACGACAAGCAACCTATCTGCCATCTATCGTTGCACCCCACTACAATGTCAAGTCACGATCTTGCTATTAAATGAGCATAGCTCAAAGAGAAATCATATCAAGCATGATTGAATCAACCACCTATTCAATTCCGAGTACATCCTGAGTCACCAACTCAAAACCTCTACAGTAACACTAGTTATTCACATGTTGGGGCAAAGGCAATGATATAGAGGTTGGAATGGATGATTTCTTACAGAATAACCAAGCCATGGAGGGAAGGTTGTTACATGCATTCTAGCAAAATGACCTAGTGGATGACGCTAATGTCGTCGATACCTTCTTTGAAATCCTGAAATTTTCTTCCACAACCCCTCTCTTTGGTTGACAAGGGTCAAGGTCTACCCAACTAGGGACAACAATGTTACTATACAACTTGAAATCAATGTATGGTATGTCAGACATGTGTTTATCGACACTTTTGAGGTAAGTAGCGATTAATTCTCCTAATATTTTAAGGAATCTTGTCGCACAATGAAGGAAGAAAATGGTTGATTTTATGCATGCTTAATGATAGTGTACATTTCTATTTCCCACTAATTGTAGGCTACTTAAAGATAAGGTACTTTTGAGAGACAATTTCTTGCTCAATAGATACACAGAGGCAAATAAAATGTTGAAAATGTTGGGTTTTGAGTACATATCATACCACGCATGTCAGAATGATTGTACTCTATACATAAATGAATATGTGGACAAAGAGATATGTCTAGAATGTGGATATGATAGGTACTAGAAATAAAAAAAACAAGGGTAAAGAACATGGTTCTCCTCATAAGTTATTAAGGCACGTGCATATAATTCCAAGGATTCAAAGGCTCTTTCATTGCAAACAATTATCCGTGTTGCAGGGGTGGCACGCGTCACATAGAAGTGAGCCAAGAGTTATGAAAATCCCAATAGATTTAATAGCCATGAAGCATATAGAGGATACATGGCTCGATAAATTCAAGGATGAAGTACATAGCCTACGATTTAGCATAGCCATTGATGGAGTTAAATCGTATTCCGTCCAAAACACCAACTATTCTATTTGACCAATAGTAGTGATCAATAACAATATCCCCCCATGGTTTTCCATTAAGAATGAACATCTTATTCTAACTCTTATAATCCCAGGTAGAGGATAAGTGAAGAGAATGGATGTCTACCTCCAACCATTGATCGATGAATTTAAGCAATTATGGGAAGGGATACATGTATATGATGTATCAAGACCCATCCCAATGGAAGGGTATTTTATGTTGTATGGCATATTTCTATACACCACGTGTGATTATCCAGGACTAGGAGTTTTCTCTAGTAAGCATGTTGATTTATTTGTTTATATCTGTAATATTATTTAACATTCTTAATTTGGTGCAACTACATTTTTGACACTAGCGTGCTCTATATACAATAACGTCACAGGTCTTGTAACAAAAGGGTATCATGGATGTAAATGTTGTAGACCTTCTATAAAGGATAGGTGGTCCAGCCACCTACGAAAGTCGATGTATGACTGCTCGAGGGTATTCCTACTAGAAGACCACCCTTATAGAAGAGTTGCATCAACTTTCAATGGTAAACCAGAGAGAACCCGAAGACCTGAAATAATGAACCTGAACTATTAGATTATGGAATATGAAACAACGAAGGAGAAGGAAATGGCAGGCTTGGTTGATTCAAATGGGGAACCTATGTTCGATGATCTTGCATTTTTTGACACGTATGTTGAGAAAATTCCATTGGGATGAAAAGTAAATCTGTATTTTATGAGCTTCCATATTAGGAGCATCCTAATATTGGCAACTTACTAGATCCCATGCATACATTAAAAAATGTTTCATCTTCTTTATGGAGGCACATATCATCAAATAAAAGAAACGCATTGGCTATTAGGAGATATCTTATTGCTTCAAATACTAAAAAGAGACATTAGCCAAGAAAAGAAAGTAGAGGAGAGGGTGGTCCCTCTTGGTCTTTTAAAGAAGGTGATGTCCAATGGATTTTAAAGAAAAATGATCTTTCTATGCGAAGGATGTTATATTAGGTGTGAAGGAACCTTTGTTTATATGGGTAGACTCTATGACGTTGCTTCATTGTAGAAGGGCATTTGTCGGGGTTGAAATCACATGACCATCTAAACCTTCTAAGGGTATGTCAAATACATAATTCTTCTTCGATATTGTCAGTAAAAATATGCTATGCACTCACAATTTTATGGTGATTAATGATGTGTGTGTCTATTTTGTAGTGTCATTATCCTTTTCTCATGCGTGGTTGTGTGAACCATGACTTCCCCCGGGACCTGCGACATTTCACATTGAAATTATCTGCATTTGTACATTGGCGCACATCAAAGGAGATTCATATGGATAACATTCCATGGTGACATCGAGAGATAGTTGAGATTTTTTGTATGTTTGAGAAGGAACTTCCCATTATTTTTATGGACTCAAGATTCAATCTTCTAATTCACCTACCTGATGAGGTTGAATTAGCTAGGGTGCTCTCATGTCTTTGGATGTTCTTGTTAGAGAGGTACATGAAAACATTTGAAGAGGTTTGTTCGACAAAGGGATCAATGGCGCAGGGGTACATAGTATATGAGTCATTCTATTATGCGAGTGAGTACATCAAGCAAATTGAGGACACACTAGGGGCAGTGGTTGGGATAACCAATAGGATGTGGACAAACGGGAAGGGGAGCTACTCCAAACGAACGAAAAAAGGCACATGATAAAGAGTAAGTCACTTATATTTTGCCAAATTTGTACAAAGAAACTGTTTACACTGAAGTTGATAATATATATTTGATCTCATACTATTTCTTTTGAATTTCTGTATACATCAGTGAATTTAAAAATTGATGCCATCAATAAATTCATTCTTTACAATGTAGAGGCAACACAACCATGGGTCACGTTGTATGAATAGAAAAGAAGGAAATGGGACAATGACATGAAAGAATTCGTAAGGTTGAACGGTAGAAGTATGCATTATCCTTATCATTTAAAAGAAAACATGCCAAAAATATGTCCTAACAGTTGGGTGGCTGACCAGATTACATAGAAAGATGTGGTGTTCGGTTGTAACCCACCTGGAGAAGAGTTGGATGCAATAAAATAGGGATTGGGTGTAGAAACTCTATAATAACCTATATGAGTAGCATGCTCAATTTCTAATATTGCACATTTGAATTGTAACATGTATTATGTTTTTATTAATGCTTGGGTTATTAGATATATGACATCGTTCTTTGTTCGCATTTTTACAAGTGCATTTGTTCCCATCCATGTGGGCATATGGACATTATTTTTGCACTAAGGTTGTTGATGATGGACACATCACACAAGATTTTGGAGTGGAGGTCAAGTTTGACCAATCTAGTCGTGCTAGCCACTGTGATCAAAACATAGTAGAGGGGAAGTTAGGTTACATTGGAAAGATACAAGAGATCATGCAAGTGGACTTTTCATATTTTCAATATGTTTTTTTTAATTGCAAGTGGTGGGATACCTTCAACTCAAGAAATGAAAAGGAATATCGTGGACTAATATGTATTAAGTCTAAAAAAATGTGGGTTGAAACTAAAGAGCCTTGTGTTTTCCAAAAACATTGCACCCATCTATTTTTTTACTCGAATGTATTGGATGGAGATTGGTGGTTCGTACTGAGACATGATCTGAGATCAAAACATTTTTTTGAGAACAACAATGTTATAATTCCAAGCAAGGAAGATAATCAGGGTGATGGTAATGAAGATTGATATGTAAATGCTTTGATTATTGTGGATGTGTCATTTTATTATGGGTATCTATAATGGCCAATTATGTTTATTTTTCTTCATTTTATAATGTTGTATGTGAAAATTTAACAACCATTTACAACCACCATATTGAAATTACTTAAATAGTACAAACACAAAGTGTGGTTTTGATATATTTTTATTGTCATATTTATTATTTATTATAGCAAATTTATGTTGTATTATATTAACATATGATTATGTTAACCTTTGAATTACTAAGCATTGATTGAGATATCACAAAGTTGATGGCCTACTCATATAATACAATAGCACATTTTTTTAAAGTAAAGGTTTATTTTAAAATATATTTTATTTAAAAAAAGAGGATATTAAAAAATCAAACCTTGATTTTTTTATTGTTTGAAAAAATCAAAATTAAAATAAATATATACTTACTTTGATAGAACTTCTAAGGACAAATCCAATAAAATAAATTCTTGCAACATCTATGAGTTCTGGAATCACACTTGTGGTGTTGATATTATCAACTTCTATGGCATTCCCAACCTTAACTGGTGCAACTATCACGACCTTCACCTAATCCACTCCATCCTTAGTCTTCTAAATATATAAACTTATATTAATCATTATTTTTACATTCACATTGAAATAAGTGTCAATATAGGAAGGAAATCAAAATTCTAAAAGAGCCTCTTTCTAGAGCCTAGTAACAATTAAGAAAAATTTGAAGGATCCATACTTATATAAAAGTATAGAAATCTTTGCCAACTTTACTAATTCTTAAAATACTAATTATAAAATTTTGGTGATATTCTTGTAAAAGTATTCCAATTTATAAGTATGTGTATATTTTTTAGCAAATAGTGACAACTTGTAGAGTAAAATAATTTTATCCCATAGAATTTGGGTGAATATTTAAAAATAAAAATAAAAATTAACAAATTATTTTTAGAATAAAACAAGACAAGTCATGAAATTTAGCCTCTAAAGTTTTCCCTCACCATTATAATCCAACCCTAGAAATCTTAGATATAAATTGTTACCATGGAAGACAAAGATTGAAATTCATTATTATTAATGATTTAGTTTTCATATTTAATAATTTAAATTTAATTAATTATAATTTTTAAATAATAACAAGGGCAATAGTTGCAAAGCAGCTAGTCCCTGCCTTAGGATTATGTTTACATTTTATTTAGTTAATTGATAAATACAATAAAGGTTTTTAAACTATTTAGTATTTAACTATATCCACTCTTTGTGTTTAATGTTATTTTAAGTTTCACCAAAATGTCAATCTCAATTGTGTCAATAGTTTTAAATTTGAAGTTTGTTCAACTATTCAAGCCACCTCCAAGTAACACATAAACCTAATTAAATTTAGATTTGGAGCCACCACTACACCAACAAATGAATTTAAATTTGAAATTGTTCAAAGGCACTCCACACCAATGGATGAACTTAATTAAAATAAATTTGAATGCTACTCTAACATTTATTTC
>WSFP011384000.1:0-29126 GCA_009831015.1 Picea engelmannii
AGTTGCATAAAGATGACAGAGAACCCAGTGTTCCACGATAAGACGAAGCACATTGAGATCCAGTACCACTACATTCGTGATATGGTATAGAAGGGAGTTGTGAAGCTCCAGTATGTTGGCACAGATGAGCAAGTAGCAAATGTGTTGACTAACCCTATGTCTCGTGTGAAGTTTGAGTACTTTCGAGACAAGCTTGGTGTCCCTCGAAAGGGGGAGTGACGTTGATGATACTATGGTATCCTGACCACCAGCAGGGCAGCTCGTTAGGATTTATATCCTAGAGGATTGATCATCCCTGGACAGATCCTTTAAGGTCCAGATGGACGGTCAGTCGAAGTGCCTATGTATGTATATACTTGTTGTGGTCAATAGTGTGGCAGCTAGTTAGGATTTATATCTTAGGGGATTTTATTATCTCTAGACAAATCCCGTAAGGTCCAGATGGACGGACTATCAGAGTGCCCATTGTCGTTGTTGTTGTTGTTGTTGATGCTCCTGTCTCATTCTGTTGCCATTGATGTTGTTGTTCCAGCTTCATGTTGTTGATGTTGGTGTTCCAGCTTCATGTTGTTGATGATGTTGATGTTCCAACTTTATGCTATTGATGATGATGATGTTACTCCAGCTCTGCGCTGCAGATGATGATGATGTTCAGTTTCTACTGATGTTGATGATGAGAAAAACTTTCGATGACCTATAGATATGACAGACAGTGTTCCAGATGTTGATGACGATGTCTCCTCCTCCTGATGTTGTATTGAGTCCAGTTAGTTGTTATTGATGTTGTCCGTATAATACCCTTCTTATTAAGGGGGAGTGTTGAAATATCATAACTTCGAAGAATATTCTACCTAAGAGGGAGTGTCGAATAATATTGTTGTATTATATTTATGAATTAGGCCCTATTGTGCCTTTGTAAAAGTCGTCCCTATTGTGCCTTGACAATTAAATGTAAATTAAGAGGGTAAAGTGACAAGTCGACCCAGACCTAATTTTAGGCTGGCCAAACCACTATTTATAAGAGAGGCCAGTGCCTCATTTGGACACACACACCAACTAGCTCTGTAGTGCGCAAGTCTTGGAGGAGAACCTACTGCAGTTAGGTGTGACGTCAAGGAGGGTTCTTGGTCTATGTCATGGTATCTCTTGGTTAAGTAGTGCGCTACTCTTTCCTAGTGAAGGAGTGGAGGAGGATCTTCTGCTTTGTTTCTGGTCTATCTATATTGAGGAATTTTTGTTGTGTTTTATTCCCCATGAGGGTTTCCCAGGATAATCTGTGTGTCTCTATTGTTTTTGTGATTGTCTCTCTTTCAGTGATCTTATTTATGCAGCTAATGTGCTAAATGATTATAATAATAAAGAAGAATCGTAATTGCTCGCTATATAAATAAAACTTCAACAATAACGAAATTCAACAATTCTGGCTACATCTTTGGGTTCACTCAAACAACCAATTGCTTCATTATTTCTCCTTTAAAGAGGGCTTATCCTTTTACAAAAAGAGTTGAATTCTTCTCCCAATAAGGGGCTAGTTCTCCTTAACAAAGGGTTGAAATCTTCTCCCAATAAGGGGTTGGTTCTCCTTTACAAAGGGCATATAAATTTCTCCCAATGAGGGGCTTAATCTCCCAATAAGGGACTTAATCTCCTTTTACAAAATGGGATAATAATTCAAAATCAAGCCTAATCGCTTATTCTTCTTTAAAGAGTTTAAGAATACTCTTTTTTCTCTTCAAAAAGCTAAATTACATATATGTACTTTTATAATTCTTTATTGTGAAAAACCACCTCAACATTCTAAGGAGAGAATAACTCTCTAGATCCACTAAATTAGGATCTCAGCACCATTCAAGGGATGAGATGAGGAAAAATCTCAACCATGCCTATGAAGATCTCAACATTCCCCTTAGACTAGGAAATTACAATGCTACGTAGCTCTCTCATTAGCATTAGTTTCCTATTACATTAAAAACAACAAATACAAGAGCACCTAAGCTCAAAATTTAATCATTTCATTTAATTTTCTCATTTCCACCCAATTCCCAAAACTTCAACGAGCCATATCTTTCATATACGAAGTCCATTTGGCCTCGTTCGAATTGTGTTGGAAAGCTCTATGTGAGCTCTTCGTTGTGCGGACAACTTTTCAATGGAAATTGGAACTAACTTGAATTTGTCGAACATGAAGATCCTCCTGGATCACCAATTGCCTTGCCTCCTTGACTTTTGTCCATTCTTTATGTCTTTCTACCTCTTGAATCAATGTCAGGCCTTCATCGATGAACCATTTCAATCCTTTTAGGTGCCCCTTCCTCTTACAATTTGAACCTTGTCTCAAACACTCTGAAGGACTATCTTCAACAGTCATTCCTTGTTGTCTTAACCCTGCATTTTCCCCAATATTTTTGTTGTTTAGAGCACATCTAACCAACCCATTACGTCTTTGAGGCAACCTCTTGCTACTTTTATGGAGTCTTCATTTTCACTTTTCTTTGACACCCTTCGTAATGATGTTCCTAAGCCTGCTTTGCCTTTCCTGATCCCCGTGTAATGTTCCAAACCTCTTTGGTCATCATAATTGTTTTGACCCAATTCCTATCTGGTTGCCTACAATTTCTACCCAAGTCGAGGAGGTTTTGATATGTTCTTTGATTTTTGTCTTTACCTTCTTGACCTTGGTGATGAGTGATTTCATCTCCACAAGAAATATTAAATCACTATTTAACTCCCCTTCCACCATTTTCGACTCAATTTCCTTTTGTCTCTTTGTTTCATGTTGCTTGTTTCAATTCCTGATTCTCAAGTTCCACTTTTTTGAGTCCATCTCTCATTAACTAAATGAATTCAAGCATGTTTTTCTCACTCTTCTTTAGCTCTTTAATTGTTGTTATTAGGGCTTTGGTTTTTTTGTCCATAAAGGCACATCTTCCTGAGGATTGAGTACAAATAGTGTAGTTGTCAAGTTGTAGAGGGTCAACCAGCATGGCAATATCATGTTTTCACTTCGTTGTTGCAAATCTGGAACCCATGCGCTTTTGGCAATGCACATGAGTGACCAGTTCACTTTGCCTTCTAGCTGCAATGTGGATCTGCAGCGCCAAAGAGGATGAGGAGAGTGTTGGAGGCCCCACCCAAGTTGCAAGTTTTGTGGAGGGGTCGGGAGAGGACAGGGAGGGCATGGGAATCCCTACTTGAGTTGCAAGCAAATGAGAAGGGCACAAGAGAGGATCGGGGGGCATACTCAAGTTGCACGAGGACGAGAAGGGTGTGGTAGAGCATAGGGAGGGAGTGCAAATCCTTATCTGAGTTGTAGGAGGACAATAAGGGCAACAGGAAAGGATGGGGAGGGTGTGAGAATCACTACCAGAGTTGCAAGGGGACGGGGAGGGCACGGGAAACCCTTCCAGAGTTGGAAGAGGACTAGAATCTAGAAGTCAGCAGAAAAGTACAGGGATGGTGTGGGAAGCCTTACTCAAGTGGCAGGAGGAGGGGAAGGACACAGGAAACCCTACCAGAGTTGCAAAGAGAGAGAAAGAAAGACCATATATTTAAAACCGATTAAATTCTTTGCTCTAATTCTTGTATTACAAGGATTTATACTTATAATAAATAAAGAAATTTATAATCCTAACTAGATGCAACATGTGCAATAAATGCAATTGCAGGCATATCATCAATTAAATGCACTAATAAATAAGTCTAATAATTGAAACTACAATTCTATGCACGGGTTCCCTTTCATGAAGGTAATATGATGAAATGCTAATTAATATTCATTAATTGAATTATGGTCCCTCGAGATCTTACAATGAAAAGTATTCCCCATCAACATTTCTGTATCACAATAAAGACATCTACTTTGTAGCCTGTGTGGTTTATAAATTTATTGATGGGAAAAATGACACAAAAAGATTAAATTGGCTTAACCTACTCCCCGGTTCAATAGGTCTAAAATTGACAGCTCCACATCATTTAGATCTAGTTTAATTCTATCTAATAATTGTCATAACAATTGCATTACATATGTATAGAGAAAATTCCACTTCTTGAGCCAGAAGATTCCTTGCCCTACTTTCTATCTCCTTAAAAAACTTCAGGAGTTAGCACAATTTACTCATCTATATGTGGTTTACTGCAAGCTTCCAGTTCACCCCTTCTTATTTCCTATATTGGCTTATATACTCTATTAAATTATTTTTGAATATTAGAAAGGCCTACTTTAATGGTAGAGCATTATAGAAAAAATTATTCTTCAAGGAAAAGGTCTCCGATCGTCTGTCCAAGTCGTCCAAGAATATCATGTATTACATCATTTTTGTGCATACAAGGATTAATTCACACTATTAGTAGTAGAGCATTCAAGATAAAGTTATTTTCACCTAAGTCTATCATATTCTGATCAACTTCCAATAACCAAATCAATGAATCACAAATAGATCAAAGGGAAGATGCAGACAATGACTGAGTATTACATTTAAGTAACCACAGCTCATGTCACTGAAAACCAACACAACACGATGTTGGTCTCGATGTACACAAAAGTGTAATGCTGCTGGAAGGTTTAAATACCAGGGATCTACTGTACATGTACCCCTACCAACAGAAATACTTATCTAGGAAAATGGTAAACTCATACATAAAAATAAGGATTTTGCATGGAACATAAACTCACATAGAAGAAATTTCGGACAACATACCGTATAATATTGAATAGTACTGATGGCAAATTCAATCCTATGTATGGAACAAGCAGCATAGGCATAATGTTCATACGCCAGTTTGTTTTGTATATGACAAATAAATACCTGCAACATGAGAAACCATGTTAAATTTGTTATCCAGCTCATTGTTTCGTTTTAGAATCCTTAAAGAAGCGTGTTTTTATTTTATCATGCACTTAACATTTTAACGACAGGAGGAGAGCTGATAAGCAAAGCAGAAACAACGAATTTGAGATCAATGTGGAAACATGACATCACTAGAAGAAAGAAAGGAAAAAGAGAAATTTAATTAACATCCACAAAGGACTAATATAAATTAATCAAAGAGGCGGGAAAAAGAAGCAGATGGCAACACATGAATACAGAACGCCTCAAATTTGTTCTAGAATCTAGATAGCCTACACTTTCCCGGACAAATGTTGAACTCCTCTTCAATCTTGTATCGCATATATCAGGGGATCTCAAGGCCAAGGCCTTAACTAAATAGAAATGGTGACAACAACCTACATCAACTTTGGATTCAACCAGCTCCCATAAGAACATCGTGTGTTTCTTCTTGTTTTCCTAAATTTACCTTTCTGATTGTAGGAGCTTATAGCCCTCAATGTATCGTGTGTTTCTTCTTGTTTTCCTAAATTTACCTTTCTGATTGTAGGAGCTTATAGCCCTCAATGTTGAGCTCATAGAAGGATTTGATAAAAAATGTCTATAGAATCATGAAAACTATGAGCAAAAGCTTTTGCTTTATTATTTCTACTGTCTAACACTCCACAATTTTTTATTTTCTTTTACAAAGAATGCATTCCAGGGGATACCCACCAGGCACTTCCCCTCATTCCAAGGATGGTACCCAGGGTAAACCGGATTCTTCAAGGCTCAAGGCCAAGTCAACAACTCAACAACAATCGGCACACTAAGAGCAAGCATGTCACATAGTGGGATTTGAAGTTTGAACCCAGACAAGGGAGGAAACAACATTCTCTCTCAGCCACTCAAGCTACACCCAATTGACAAACACTGCACTATTTATGGAGGAACTGTTACACATAAAGGCTTCTCTTTGTTTGCAATAGGCATCATCAAGGCTTCTCTTTGTTTGCCTCAATAAGCATGATCATTAGTTCTTTGTTACAAATTCCTTTGCTCTAAGCTTCTTCAATGTTGAAGTCAGCTTTAGCATTAGCATCTTTACAGTCAACTTTCTCATGGCAAGTTCCTTTGACATCTTTACTGTTGGCATCCTTACCATGCACATTGGCAAAGGGAGCTTCCCCTTGGGCTCGTTTTGCAAAGTGGCATGGAACCATGACGGTGTAAACACCTCCTACTCCTTTATTTTCTAGTTAAAGCTCACTACCTATATGACCTTCATTATCAAAACAATGCTCAAGAATGAGAACATCTGCACACTATGTGCAATTAACTTCTTTTTCATTTTTTGACAAATACACTAGATCCCCTGAGGGACCCTCCAAACTCAAAGAGGCCATTGCTTATTCTTCAATTGTCCAAGTTAGCACCCTTTAGAGAATTCAAAAACTAGGATCTCTTATAAACACTAAAACCCTAAGTATCTCACCTTCAATTCTTGTAATTGTAGGGATTGTGTAGAAATGGCTTTACTCTCATCCTTATCTTCAAAAGTTTCATCCTTTTCGCCAGCCAAAGTTTAGGACTTCCCAATAGTATCCCATTGGTTGTTTTACATCTCTTCCTTCCCAAACAATTGTTGGACTGCTAAGTTTGTCCATGATGGCCCACATGGCATTGTATGGGAGTGGAATATCATACTCATGTTTTTGGGGAACCCTAACTTTGTTAGCCCTCAACAACCACTGCAAATTCAAGTGGGACTCCCTTATGCTCTTTACTTAGTGTCCCTTCTCATCAAGGCATTCCTTTATATTTCGTCGTTCCACCTTTTCTGCCTTCCCTTTTCACTGAGTTGTAGTAAACCCTTCTTGCACTTGTCTCTAGCACCAATTGGGTCCAATTTCAGCAACCAACCCTCAAGTGGTGAGACACATCAATTCAAGTGCCTCCTGTCCAAGCACCCAACCCTCCAGCATCTAGCCTCCTTTTGGTAAAGACCTGTTAGGTCTCTTCAAAGTTCAGACAGTGATCCCAGCCACAAGTTCAAAAAATGACCTAGGATCTAGCACCCAAGTCGTTCAGGGTAGAGTTTTGACTCATACACAACAATTCCCTTGGGTGCTTTATCATGTGCAAACTCCACCTCCCTTTCAATGAACTACATATTTGTTGCAGCAACTGAATGTGCAACTCCATCAGTATGGTGGTTGGCAAATCTTTATCATGCACCTTTACCACGTGCCCTTTGTTGATTCCTATGGCGTACAGAAATTATCCCAAGAATTTGTTGGCACCCCAAATACTTACGGAAACTTGGTCCTTTCCTTTGCGTTAATATGGCCAAGCTCAGTGGGGCTCTTGGCAGGACACTGCCACAAATATTGATGTTTTACATTAGCTTGTGCAGAGCTCGGCATCAAGATGTTGTTCAAAAGTTGTTACCTAATCCCTTAAAGCAGCAGCACATATGTGATTCCCTTCCTTGCACCAAGGTTCCATTTATGTCTTTCAACAACTAGTAAATCATTTTGTAAGATATTTTAAGGCTACAAGACCTTTCAACACAAGTGTAAGGACCCTCAAGACCTACAAGCAGAGGCCTGACGCCTAATGAATCTAAGTTTGATTTTGCCATAGATGTGAACCACAGGTCCTGCAAGTGCCCAACCTTTAGCCAACAATCAACTCCTTGAATTGTTTGTGAATGTGCTCCAGCCTAAAGAGTCACATACATTTCTTGAGAAACATTGTATACCGTATGATGACGTTGTCAAGATGAGGAACCATTTTATATATGGGTTCAAAACTTCAAATTGGTGACTTTCTAGTCAAGAGTGGCACCATGGACTTGGATCAACAGTTAGTGCGGTCCTGGTCTTGTTGGTTCATAACCTCGGCATCAAGGAACTTTGCAATGCCCGATAGGCTTGTTATTCGATAGGTTTAAGTTTTCCCAGTTGGGTACAATTGATCGGATTCACACTCTGGCAGAAAAATCTATCCCGACAGAAGTGGCAGTTCTCGACCATTATTTGACTTCTATCTTATGTCATTAACCATGTCATCATGGCATGGGTATCATTTCTTCTCCTTTGTTTCTCTTCAAGAAAGAGTGCACATCTCTTCTTCAGTTGTTCTCCCAAACAGCCCACATTTCGTCTCTTCTTCTGGTGTTCTCCTCTCCTGCTCTTTAATAGTATCTCTCCGACACATGCGGGACAGAAACCTGTTAGATTATTCGGGTACAGCCGCAGGTTTTCAGTGCTATCTTGCTCAAACCCTAAACACTAACTCAGTAATCTGATAGATAATTCTGAAATATAAGAACACTTACACAGCAGCAGCGATGGAGAGCCATCTGAGAAAAGTTGCGTCTTGAACATAAGCCTCAAACATAGGCACTGCTTGTACGGCTGAATCGTTCGCTGATGTCATCTCTTCCATTTCTGTACAAATTTGAAGCTCTCAGACAATGTCCAGTGGTTTGTTAGGACGGGAATTCATTGATTCTTTGCGTGTCTCTATCATAAAATTCAAACACGAGTCCTGAAGTGAGCAAATATCGTTCGCTTTTTCTTTTCTTATTCGCGTAATGTACTATCGACACTCGATTTTGGAAAGAAAAACGAAGTAGATTGGATTCGATTTCGATTTTGTACCAAAAACGAAGTAGATTGGATTCGATTTTATTATTTAAAAATATACATAAGTATTTCTTTTAAAATTAATATAAATTTATTTTAATTTTGTATTTATTAAATATTAAGAGTTAAATTTCTACAGTGCTATCAATGTAGATGGGTTTTGTTCTGCCTGGTTACCCAAGTTCGAAATCTGTGGTTATTAAAATCTAGTCATGATAAAGTTAGTATGATCTAAGCTGAATGTTTTGACAGTAAACTAGCAAACAAAAAATATATATTATATATTAAGAGAAATCTTAAAAAAATTAGTTAAATTGAAAAAAATTAATGTCTAAAAGATATAAACTTAAGATAAATCTACCTTAATATAATATATATGTGCACATACACTTGGTAAAATGTAATTGATTATTGATAATGTGAATTGAAGGGACATTCCAATCTCTTTAATATAGCATTGTAAAATTCACTCACTTTTCTATATTCAAAAACTCCTTTGAACCATTTACTATTAAATAAGTGTCTTCACATTCCATAAAATGAAACTCAAAAACTAGAACCATTTACTATTAAATAAGTGTCTTCACATTTCATAAAATGAAATATATTGAAATTGTTTCATATAATTATAAATATTTGTTTTACTTATTATACGTTTATTTATGAAGAAGGTTAAACATTTTACGTTTGTTATCACCATAGTGGGACAATTTTCATACTAATAAATTTTATGGAATATAATATGGTGCCCCTACCCATGATCTTGCTAAGTTATTTTCTAAAAAGCTTCAAAAGCTTCAATTATTTATAGGTCAAACCCTTGGTTTATAAAGACTCCTTTCACTTTAAAATCTAAGATTTTCACCTTAATGACCAAGATGTTTAGGTGAGTTTTAACGTAATTTCCCTTTTCACAAAAAAATAGTCATTAAAGCTCTTGACATCATTCTGAAATTTGTCACTCAAATACTTTAAACCTTATTAAGATCTACCTTACCTCTAATTTATTTAGCTTTAAAGGTAAATTCTATGAATGGCGGGATGGCATTGCAATGAGATCTCCATTATCCCCTCGTAGTAGCTAGCATCTCCATGGAGCATTTTGAAGCTTTAAACTTAACAATTATCATCTCAAACCCAAATGTTGGTTCTGATTTGTGGATGACACCTTAATCATCTAGCCCCATTGCCATTTCACCCTAAACTTGTTATATGGTCATCTTAACAACGTATCCCCTCACATCCAATTTATAATGGAAATTGAATAAGACAATTCTCTGCTCTTTTTAGATGTTTTAGTTACACGTCAACCTAATGGTTCCATCTCCCATCAATTTTTTAGAAAAATGCTTATACTAATAAATACCTCCATGCCAAATCCCATCACCACCTTGCTGAAAACTTTGTTGTCCTCAATACTCTCATGCTTAAAGCTACTCAAATATCTACTCCCCATCAGTTTAACAAAGAATGTACCCACCTCACTAATGCCCTTCAATCAAATAGCTACACTCTTTCCCAGAGCAACAAAGCCTTCTAGGTTATCCTTGAACCTAAAACCAAGAACATCAAGTCCATATCTCCCTCCCTGTGCCAAATTTATCTCCCTTACATTCATGGCATTACTAACTAAATATCCAAAACCCTAGCCAAAAGGAACATTAAAACTCTTGTCAAGCCTCATAGAGCCCTCAAGCAATTATTCAAAAATGTCAAAGATAAATCTCACCATTACTCTCTCAAGGTGTTTATCAAATTCCTTGTTCTTGTAGTGAATCCTACATTGGTCAAATTGGTTAGTCTATCCAAACTCGCATCGAGGAACATACCACTAACACTTCTCATAGTCGTGTATCTAAATATGTTATTGCCAAACACTCTCATAAATCTAAGCATTTAATTTTCTTCGACCAAACCAAAATTTTAGTATCTACCCTCCATTACTCATATCGCATCATCAGAGAAGCCCTAAAAATTGCTAACATCCTAACAATTCTAATTGAGAAAATGGCTAGCCAATCCTTGTAACCCACCAACTTTGTTCATATGCTTCCTCCTCTTAACTCGTTTATCTTCTTTTATTTTAAATTACTATGATTAAATATGATTATTTCTCTTATTCCATTCACACCTTTAAATTTTCATTAACCTTCTTCTATTTACACTCCCAACCATTTTTTATTTTTTTTCAACGCTTACTTTAACCTTGTCTTCAGTTCTACTTATGGTTAATAATTAACCATTTTCTTTTATTAAGCATTCTCAACTTACATTAAAAAAAATGTTTTTTATAAATTTTTATAATTTCATTAATTAATTTGAATCCATTTTTTAACATATTTCTTCATTTTTCTTATAATTTCATTAAATGTTACATTTTAACGAATTTTTATCGTATCTCCTTAATCTTTGTTTCATTTTACTATTATTTTGTAAATTTGATTAATTCTTCTATTTTTAGTATTTAATAATATTTTTCTCTAAATTATAAACATATAATTTATTATCTTAAATCTATAAAATATTATATGATAGCCTTCTCTTTTCTATTTTTACAGCTATTGTTTGAACTGTGAAAAACTGCATTCTCAAATACATAAGCAATCTTTGCTAAAATTGCATTTTGGATTGATGAAATCATTGGTTTTAATGCATAAATGGATTAAGCACCCTCGAATGCCCCCACTGCAACAAGATTGTGCAATGTTAATATTCAATATTGGTGATTCCCTCAATCCAAATTGATTCCCACTGGATTTTAAGCCAAAAATACTAATTAACACTCTTGTTATTCTAAATAGTTGAAAAAGGTCCAATTCATCATTCAAATAGATTACTAGTTTCTTTATTTGCTAATTAATCTTCAGAATTGATCTACACTAAAGACTTTGCCTTTAATGTACTTCAAGTTAGTTTTAATTTTAAGACAATTTTATTTTTACAAGTGTAAACATCTTTTTCTTTGCAAGTTTCTTCCTATGATAATCCAAAGTTTTTTTTAAGATAACACCCTTGCTTAAATAACAGTTGATCTACGTTGAGGATCTTGCCCAGTTGATCTACATTGAGGATCTTGCCTTTGATTTAATTCAAGTTAGTCTTAATTTTTAAGCCAGTTGATTCCTACCAAAGCTCACTTGCATAATAATACATGAGATGTTATGGCATTCTCCCATTTCTAGATTTGATGTATGGCTCATGTTCGTTGTCATCTATGTTACAGCTTTGTCTTGCCTTCCTCGGTGGAATGACCCAAGGTTAATGCACTCGGAACTTGCTTTATTGGCTCGTGGAATCATATCCATCGTAAACATCTTTGTGATGATTTTTAGTTGTCATGTTGGAACATGAACCTTAATGCATCTCCAAATTGATAATGATTAATTCAACCTCAACAATTAGGTTACACAAAAGTATGCCTCATTACAAGTTTTTGAGTGATTTACCATCAAAATAGGAACACATAACTTCCCAATGGCCCATCAAAATCAACTCTCTTACATTTAGATGATGGTTGTTTATATGGACATTTATGTGTCATTGATTACAACCACAGTTGTGTCCAAATCAACATCTACAATTGATGTTATTGGGTCGTTATTGGAGACACCTTTAATGTCATTCATAGAGTTGACAATACCATTGAAGATAACATTGACGCTTATATCTTGACAATGCACTTTGGTTTTGATATGGGTGATCATGTATTTGCATTTGGTTGCATTAGTATCTACAAGTGTGTCTAAACAAGCTTAAAAATAAATAAACTCGAATAACAAATATAGTTGAATATGATTGACTAAGTTTGAGTATGGTTGACTATATGTATCCATGGTTGAATGACGCTCCTATATCTTAATACTTGATGCTACTAGCCCAATAACCCACTAACCACTAACACCCTAATCCATAACCCTCTAATGATGTTTGACTATGGTTAACCATGGTGGATCCTACCCCACTAACTAACCACTGACAATTATGGTTGACTATGGACTATAGGTGTTGATGGTTGAATGTAACCCTAATAATTCAATGGTTCGCACTTCTAAACCACTGACCCAACGAACCTTAAACGATGGTTAACCATAGTCACATAATTCTCCATGGTTGAGTCTACCCCGCTAATTGACCATTAACCCCTAACCTGATGACCACTAACATATATGGTTAGTTATGATTAACTATGTTTTACCATGGTTGACTATAGATGTACATGGTTGAATGTTTTTGTGATATGTCAAGTGTTGACACTTTAACACATTAACCCATTAACCCCTTAATGATTAACTCAACAATTATGGTCGACTATGGTTGATGATGGTTGACCATGGTTGCATATATTTAACCATGGTTGATGCCACCCCACTAACCAATTACTAAACCTTAACCTAATGACCACGAACATATGTAGTTGACTATGGTTGACTATGTTTGACCATGGTTGACTATAGGTGTCCATAGTTGAATGTAAACCTAATATGTTAATGGTTGACACTATTATCTCAATAACCTTGTAATCCCTCACTAGGAAATGATTGTTGATGATGAGTTGACACTAATTTACCATGATTGCATATAATTGTTCATGGTTGATGCTACCCCACTAACCAACCATTATCCCCTAAACTAATGAACACTAAAAAATATGGTTAACTATGGTTGATTATAAGTGTGTTGATTATAGCCCTAATATGTCAACAATTGGAGTTGTTAACCCAATAACTTTCTAATCACTAACCCCCTTAATTCCTAACCCAACAATGATGGTTGAATATGGCTACATATAGTTGACCATGGTTAACATTACCTCACTAATTGACCACTAACTCATTACCTATTAACAACTAACAAATATCATTAATTATGGTTGACAATAGTTGAATATAAGTGTACAGCATTGAATGTAGCCCCAGTACATCAATGGTTGATGTCATTAACCCAATAACGCCCTAACCCCTAACCTAATGCTAATGGTTCAATATGGTTGACCATGGTTGACCTAGGTTAGTATAGTTTTCCATCGTTAACCATGGTTGGCAGTACCTCACTAACCAACCAATAACCCATAACCTAATGACAACTAATAATATGTTTGGCTATGTTGACAATGGTCAACAATAGGTGTTCATGGTTGAATGTGGCCCTAATATGTCAATTTTTAATGCCACTAAACCTTGACCCATTCATAATGATTGACAATGGTTGCATGTAGTTTTCCATGGTTGATGATTTCCCACTCAGCAACCACTAACCCCTAACTTAATGACCACTAACAAATATAATTGATTATGTTTGACTTTGGTTGACTATAAGTGTGCATGGTTGAATGTAGCTCTATTATGTCAATGGTTAATGTTACAAACCCAATAACCCACAAACTACTAACCTCATAATCCATAACCTATGAACAATGGTTGAATGTGGTTAACCATGGTTGACATTGTTCCACTAACAAACTACTAACCCCTAACCCAATGACCACAAACAAATATGGTTGACAATGTTCGACTATGGTTGAATGTAGTTATAATTTGTCAATGGTTCATGTCACTAACCCACTCACACTCTAACACTTAACCCCTAGCAAATATGGTTAACTATGGTTGACCATGGTTGACCCTAGTTGAACATGACTACATTTAATTGTCCATGGTTGATCATACCCTACTCATTGAACACTAACCCTTGACTTAATGATCATTAACAAATGTGGTTTCCTATAGTTGAATGTGTTTGATGTTGGTTGACTATAGGTGTCCATGTTGACCATTGACCTAATATGTCAATGGTTAATGTTGTTAAACCACTAAATCTCTAATCCTTAAAACAATAATGATGGTTGACCATGGTTCCATATAGTTGTCCATGTTTGATGCTACCATATTAAATTATTAGTAACCATTTACCTAATGACCACTAACAAATATAGTTGAGTATGGTTTATTATGTTTGATTATTGGTGACTATAGGTGTCCAGATAGAATGTATCTCTAATATGTCAATGGTTGATGCTACTAACCTATTAACCCTCTAACCCTTAACCTAGTAATGATGGTAGACAATGGCTAACTATGGTTGCGTATATTTCATGTCCATGAGTTAAGCTATTATCTTAATTGACCACTAACCCCTAAAACCCACTAACAAATATGGTTGACTATGTTTGATCATGGTTATCTATAGGTATTCATGGTTGAATGTAATCATAGCATATCCATGCTTAATGCTAATAACCTACTAACACCCTAACCCATTAACAATGGTTAATATAGTTAATCATGGCTAATGATGGTTGCATATAGTTTTCCATGGTTAATTCTACCCCACTAACTAACCACTAAAATATTAACTACCAACAAATATGGTTAACTACGTTTGACCATGCTTAATTGTGGGTTCTGATTATTAAAAGTAACCCTAATATGTTAATGATCAATGCTACTAACCCACTAACTCCATATCTCCTAACCTAATAATAATGGTTAGTTATGGTTGACCACGGTTGACTGTGGTTAATGTTACCCCAATAATTGGCCACTAACCCCTAACCTAATGAGCACCAATAAATATGGTTGATTGTAGGTGTCCAAGGTTGAATGTATCCCCAAATGTCAATGGTTAATGCTTCTACACCATTAACGTAATAATCCACCCCTATTTCATAATGATATTTTTCCATGGTTGATTGTAACCCTTATATATATCAGTAGTTGTTTTCACTAACCCCACTACCCCACTAATTCCTAACCTAGTAATGATGGTTGACCAAGGTGCAAGCCACCGAACTCATTAACCACTAACCCAAAACCAAATGACCACTAATAATTATGGTTGACTATTGTCCAGGGATGAATGTAACCCTAATATGTCGATGATTTATGCTACTAACCCACAAACTCCTAAATTGCAAACCCAATAATGATGGTTAACTGTGGTTGACCATGGTTGCAAATATTTGACAATGGTTTATGTCACCCCACTAACTAACCACTAACCCCTAACCTAATGACTACTTACAAATATGGTTTCTATGTTTGACAATGGTTAATTATATGTGTCCATTATTGAATGTAACTTTAATATGTCAATGTTTGGTGCTACTATCCCACTTAATCGCTAACCATCGGTAAGGATATGCATCATTGAACACACAGATGACGTTGCACATGAATGAATCCTCGTTCACATGCCATACTCACCACTAGGGCACCACCTTATGTATGCCTCATGTTAGGAGATGCCTTGCACCTTGTGGAATCATACATGCTAGTATGTGCCTCATTTTCTTTTTCATATGCAATGTACCAACTATTAAAATACAATGCATTAACAAAATATATTGCATTAAATAAGATTGAAGTCGAAGCATAGAAGAATCACATATATATATGGTGTGGCATGTTGATTTGTTATTACTAGCCATTCTAATTAAGATTTGTCACACAAGGGTTGTAATACCCCAGTTTTGACCCCAAGTTAGCAATGTGTGTTTGTTTATATGATGAATGGTTGAGAGACAAGCGATGTAATGTGAAATTATTGTGCATTGAAATAATAAGAAAAATACATCACCGGTTGCATACGGACAAGGACAAATTCATTGGGGGCTATTATTTCACAAGAGATGTTAGAATAATGTAGATGTGCTCGTTTCACCGTAGACAATATCTCAATATTGTCTCCCAACCATAGGCACAAAGGCCACCCCCGAGCACCTTAACCTTGATAGATAGAATAATTTTGAAAGCAAACCCTAGAACCAATAGCCAATCAAGGTAGCTTACCTCTCCCCAGAGCTAACGTACCAAGCAGAAAGTTCAAACTATAACCAAGCAGAAATTCCAACCATAATCAAAGAGAAATTTACCACTATAATAGTTGCATCTCTCCTCCAGTCATGTGCACCACTTGTCCTTATGCAGTTGTGAAAGTGAGTGTGTCAAATGAGGTCTAGCGCCCTCTTATTTATATTCCTACAAGTGACCTAACTAGGCCGAGTTATACTTCTGGAGGATAATAATTTAATATAAATTATTATCTTGAGTCAACTTGTCTTCTAAGGTTATTTCCTGACCTTCTAGGGTTTCTCTTTCGTCTCGAAATATTCTAGACTTGCCAAAGGTTACAAGTAGAGGTTAATACCTCCCACAACTACCGTAATATCAACACTCCCTCCTAGCTAGGGAGGTATTAAAGGAAATGGTATTGAGCACAAACATGCCATTCAACCGATAGCATCATCATAGTCACACAGGCTATCTTATGATCAAAATCATGAGCACCATTATCATTATCCAACTAGATAGTCTCCATGACAATCAGAACATTGCCATCCAATAGAACACAATTGTGTCTATTCATAGTAGTATACAACTATTATCCAGTGGTACACAACCACTCCTAGTAGCACACGACTACTAACCAGTGACACATAGTACTACCAGTGGATCACATTCATCACAATAGCATACAACTACTATCTAGAGACATACAGTCACCACAACAATCATATCATCTGATATCAACAATGTCATGATATAAATTGAGTCATTTGGGCCATTTATCCACTCACATCTGTGAGATCTGGAAGAGCATCTGCCCTCGGAAAGTTAAACATCATCCATGGGATATTTGGACTATTCTTCCCAAGCATAGAAGAATAATTGTCCCTAATTGTTTAACCTGGACCATTCAACCTAACTGGGCCATTCTTCCGACACAATTCATAGTGCAACCTGGAGAGAACAAGTATGCCCTAGGGAATGATTGTTCGGACCATTTCCTACGGAAATGACTATCCTGCACCAACCTCCTACATCGGACCATTCTTCGAAACTACTCACAATTGTGAACTTCGAAAGAATGACTACCCAGAGAGGCATACCATTATGCTTGACCACTTCTCAGAGTGACTGTCGAGGAGAATGAATGTCCTAGACCATTCCCCCACATTGGCCACAAGGGGAATCGTCGTCTATGGTACATCATCAATCTATTGGACCATGATTGTCTATTCTGGACCATTTTTTGAACTGGAAAATGACTTTCCATCAGAAATCTTGGACCACTTTCCGAACTGGAAAGTGACTTCCCAACCTGGACCATTTTCCAAACTCGAAAATGACTGCCCATCAATAATCTTGGACCACTTTCGGACTGGAAAGTGACTGCCCAACTTGGACCATTTTCCAAACTGGAAAATGACTGTCCATATATCAATAACATATCAGTGCTCCCTCCCAACCTGGGGATTAATCACTTCCCTTTCCAATAAGGAAGTCATCTCCACGAGTCCAACTTGTCCCTTAAGTATGAAAATTTTTCATCTTGGATAGAGGCTTTACTAAAATATCTGCTATCTACTCATCAGTGGAGATATATTAGAGAACCACTTCTCCCCTCTGGACTTTATCACGGAGAAAATAGTACTTGATATCAATGTGCTTTGACCTGTCATGGAACACCGGGTTCTCTGAGAGCTTCACACAACTTTAGTTATCACAATATATCACGGTCGAATCCAACACCTGATCAAACAGTCCGGAAACCAGCTTACGGAGCCATGCTGCTTTCGTACAAGCATCACAAGCTATAATGTACTCTGCTTCTGTAGCACTGAGTGCAACATATTTTTGTTTCCTGCTAGCCCATGATATCGTGGCAAAGCTCAAACTGAAACATATCCAAGAAGCACTTCTTATATCATATGTAATCCCTTCCCAATCTGAATCGATAAATCCATGCAGTTGTATATCATAACTCAAATGTCCCACAAAGATATTTCAAGGCATGCTTTGCAATTATTCAATTCTCATGGCTAGGTTCCACTTGGAACTATTTTCACATCAAAGAAAATATCCAAATAAGTATTCTCCAAATTAATGAGCCATTCAATTATCAATATAGGGACGAGTCTACTGGATCAGAGTCTCTCAACTTCTTCAGATCTATCATCATGGGATTTTGCCATGGATTTGTAATCCATTATCCCAGACTTCTGAAGAACCATTTCGATAAACTTCCTCTGTCATAGGAATTTTTCACCATGCTTCTGTTGTACATGAGAGGCTCTAGACCAAGTTGCTTGAATCCATACAAGGTCTTCTTTCATCTGCATACATGGGTCTCTTTCTGGTATATCTCAAAACCTCGAGGTTTTTCTACATATGCTTCTTCTTCAATTACTCTATTGAGAAGAATAGTCTTTACATCCATCTGATGTAAAATCCAACCCATGGATACTGCAAGAGATATAATGGCTCAGGTAGAGGTATATCTGGTTACTAAAACAAGTTGTTATCATAGTCCTCCCCCTCCTTCTAGGAGAACCCTCTAGCTCTGAATCTTCGCCTTTTATCTATCAATGCTTCCATTCATAAGTATTTTTCATAATATATCACATACATTGTTCTTTATCACAACTTCCTTCCCTTCCTTCTGCTTGACTGGTTCTAGTGGGTTTAAATCATATTGGTAGTGTTATGATTTTTCAATATAATAACTGGTTCGATTTTTTGTTGTTCTAGTTTTTTTCTTTCTTTCTTGGAATCTTCATGTTCTTCCTCATGTTCCTCTTCAACGTTGGAGTCCATGGAGTCTTATATGGATTCCATGCCCTTCCTTCCTGAATATTTCAACTTCTTCCTTTCATCATAGGAACATAAATGTAGATGGACAACCTAGGATACTAAAGGATTCTTTTCGAAGAAGACTTCTTCTAGAGTCAAACTGAACACATGCTACTTATCATGGCTACTACTTCCAATGAAGAACATGGATATATACTTCATATTCTTTACGGGTTCTTCAATGGATCATATCATTGGGGATTAGCTCCCTCCTAATCCTCGCTTTATGCTTGAATGAACAATATGCATACTCTTCTTTTGAAATTCTGCAATCATCTCCCTCCATATGAGAGAGTCCATGCTTTCGTCTACATCTTTATTTCTTTCTACAAAGTTTCATAAGTCTATTCTAGTTTCTTCTTGATTACTGACTTCTTTCTAGTCTGACTCATTCCGGGTCTCTTCAAGTTTGATTCTAATTGCGGTCCATCTGGCTGTTGTTACTTATGTAATAGCTTCCACAGGAATTGTCACCAAAGGTTGTCAACGTACTTCATCCTTTTCAGATACATTGCTTGACTAGTAGTCATTGTAATGGCAATCATTATCTTGTTATTCTCCCATAGGTATTTGACCATCTTATCTTCTAAGAAATAGATAAACATGATATGTACAGGAACTATGTAAACATGGTATGTACAAGGACTATGTTATAGAAGAATATTGTTAACATGACTAGTAGAAGAAATCTACTTCATCCTGCTTGACTTTCTTTGAGGGTTCCTTTTCTTTGGCAACTGTTGCTTCGTGTGTTTCCTTCCTTTTCTTTAACTCGGGACACTGGTTCCTGTAGTGATCATACTTTTGACAGTTGAAGCATTGTATTTTTGACATATCTTTTTCTTGATTTGGTTTCTTATTTGAGCCAAACTTCTTCTTGTTCCTGAATTTCTTGAAATTTGTTGTGTAGGCTTGATCATCATCTCTATTTTGGGCTTTCTCTTTTGCGCTAATCCTTGATTCTTCTTGTGCACAACAGATCCAAAGTTCTTCAAATGTGGGGTACTTTGTTCTTATGTTCATGCTTGTGGCAAATGCATCCCATGTCTTGGGAAGGCCATTAAGTACTATATTTACTACTTCCTTTTCTAAAATGATTTCCTCTATAGCTTGTAGTTGATCTCTTAACTGAGAGATTCTTACAAAGTATGAGGTTATGGTTTCATCATTGTTCATTTTCATGTCACGAAGATCATTCTTTAGACTCGTCACCTGTCCAATATTTCTGACTAAGAAGAGGTTAGTTAGAGCATCGTACATCTTCTTGGATGAGTCAAGATGAGAAATGTAGGGTATCAAATGGTCCTTTACAGATTCAACTATGATACTCATAACATTGATGTCATTGTCTTTGAACTTCTCCATAACTGCAACGTTTTGAGGTTCCTTCTCTTTTCCTTCTTCAAACTGTGGTTCCATGATCTTTCCTTTCACGATATCCAACACTTTATTCTTGGCAAGGATGGGGTCAACCCTTGTCTTCCATGCTCTGAAGTTAGAAGCCCCTTCTAACTTATTTTCTGACTTCATAGAGTAATTCATGACTGCTTTAACTTAGTCAACCTTTGAATTTGACCAAAAACTCAAACTTGATGCCTTGGATTGCTGAGAGTACCAGGAGGTGCGCTAGGCTAGCGCACACTAGGCTATCCAGGAATTTGGTCAAGCACTTAACTTAAGGTGACTCAACACGAAGGTTAGGGTTTCATTGCTGCAACAAAACTTTGACTGCAACTGCAACTGAGCAAATCCTCCCAATCTACCTTCTAGTGGTTAGACTGTCCGAAGATAGTGTGGGCCTATAACCTGTTAGAATAATGTAGATATGCTCATTTCACCATAGACAATATCTCAATATTTTCTCCCAACCATAGGCACAAAGGCCACCCCCAAGCACCTTAACATTGACAGATAGAATAATCCTGGAATCAAACCCTAGAACCAATAGCCAATCAAGGTAGCGTACCTCTCTCTAAAGCTAGCGTACCAAGAAGAAAGTCCAAACTATAACCAAGTAGAAAGTCCAACCATAATCAAAGAGGAGGTCACCACTATAGTAGTTGTATCTCTCCTCCAGTCATGCATACCACTTGTCAAATGAGCTCTAGCACCCTCTTATTTATAGTCCTCCAAGTGACCTAATTGGGCCGACTTCTACTTCTGGAGGATAATAATTATTATCTCGAGTCGACTTGTCTTCTAAGGTTATTTTATGACATTCTAGGGTTTCTCTTGCTTCTCAGAATATTCTAGACTTGTCAAAGGTTACATGTAGAGGTTAATACCTCCCACAACTACCACAATATCAACAAGAGAGGGGGTTAAAAGGGGCCAAGCCAAATTACAATATTTTGTTCCTAGCCTTTGCGTATGTTATCTTATGTCATACCCACCTTTGAGTTAGTTGGGAAAGTAGTTCCATGAGCTTCTTAGGGAAGCCACATGGTGCATTATTAGCATGCAAATATAAGCCAAAGTTTAAGGGCATACAAGGGGGTCTTCCTTGTTCATTCTTGGCCTTGATTTTGCATAGAACAAATGGCATCTTTGGGAGAGAGAGACGACGCTAGTTCATTGTAAGGGAAAACTAATTATTACAACAATTACAAAATTGTGCTTATATGCATGGTAACTTTAAAGTTAAGGGGTAATTGTACACAACTGAGATTCCCTCGAGTTTCTAGCACTGAGATTTCCTAGCTAGTCTATACTGGATCCTTGGAAAGAAGTGGAATAGCATGAGGGAATGCATTACAGAGATGGGGGTTCCTTTCTTTGGGTGTTGTAGGTTGAGCAGGAAAGAGAGCTAGCAAAGTGGGATTGTTGTGTGATTGAGAGAGAACAGTCTTTAATAGCATGATAGTTGAACTAGTGTGTGGTTTAGAGTCAGCCTTAAGCACATGTCCTTGTGGACACATAGCCCTAGCTCAGGGGTGGCCTGTTGTAAAGATAAATAGTGCAACAGAGCCTACAATTAGGTGGAACATCCGACATTTGTAGCCAGATAATGTGATTGTTTCATAAAGATAAGTGCTATGTTTACTTTATCATATTTATGTTGTGCATATTTTGTGTATTAATGTTGTATATTGCATGAGATATCACATCTTTTTAAATGTGAATGTTTTCTTGATAGTTTCATGAGCATGTTTCTCATGCTGCATGCATTCTTTAATTGTTTAATGGTATCAGTGTTATGTTAAATCGATCAAAGATTGAGAAATTCGAAGTACCCCAGTGATAGGTACAATACAATTTGGTATCAGAGCTAGACTGGGGGTCTGGATTTGCTACACTTTCATATCAGAGCTAGACTGGGGGTCTATGTCTGTTATAGTTTGGTATCAAAGTGAGCTTTATAGTGTTGGGGTTGTATGGGCTAGAGACCAACACTAATTTGACAAATTCGTTGTTGTAGAGTTTCGACCTACATTGAAGTTCGGAAAATTTCCCCAAAATTGAATGGATTTGAGAGGTTCATAGTTATAGTGACGTCAAATTGATAGGCACAAGGTCGAATTTGGACAAGAAACATTGATTACATATATTTCATGGCAGTCGAAAAAATATGAGATTTGTTTTCTGAAAAATATGAAATTTTCGAAAATTGTCATATAGATGACGTCAGTGATGGCATGGTCGATGACGTGGACTTCCATGGTGGAGGTGTTAGGGGTTGTGGTGAGTAGGTGGCAGGGTATGCAGGTGAAGAAGACAGCCACGCCAACAGGGCGACTACTAGCCCAATTACTAGTGGTTTTGGAATGAGTTCCTTTGGACCCATAACCAGTCATCATGCACTGTGTGTCCCTTGTTGAAATTGTTAGTGGTAAGTGGTTATGGGACCAAATGTGTCGATAACAAGGCACTACTTCTCAACCCATAATCCACCATATTCATTGATCTCATGTCGATGACGGGCAATGTGTGCACCCCTCCCAAACGTTAAATAGGACACACCTCGACAACCCGTAAATTATTCATGCCATAGATCTTGATCGATGATGAGAAAAATGCATGCTAGGAGAAAAGGTGTGGGATGGGACATCCACTGGTTACATGGACCATTAAGATGGTGCTACGTGGAGGGTATGTGAGTGCGAGACCCCTATCCCATCAATGGTGTAGGAAGGTCGCATATGGAGATGGGGCCTCAAAAAGTAAAATTAAAAGGAAAGAGGTAAATGGAAGGATCAAAGGGATGATAGGGAAATTCCAGGGTGGCAGGACTGATGACATGGCCACACCTAAAGGTTCCAAGTGGACATAGATGCCACATCAACAAGATGACACACACACACACACACACACACACACACACACATAAAAGAAAATATGGAGCCAAAATCTTATTTTTGCCATAACAAGAGAATAAAAACTCAATTTCATATGAAATTTCAGGGGTAGGCATGTAATGAGGAGGAATACAAAAGTGTCGGTGAGGACCATTTTCCAATTCTACTCCAAATGCCTAAAATTGTAAATTAGGGGTTTTTGAAGAATGGGGTGGCACTCCTTGACAAAGGCCTTATTATTGATGAAAATTTTACAGTGAGTTAGGGAAGTAGACATGAACATACCCACTGGAGAATTTGGTCAAATTCCAAGGGGTTTAGAATGGGGATGCATAAATAGGCCAAAATCCACAATTCCAGGAGACCTTTTGGGGATTTTTGGAATTTTTAAAGAAGGAAAAGGGACCCTAGATAACAAATCTAAAAAAATTGTTTTATTCAACATTTTACCTCCTCAACAATCTAGAAAACTTTGACCTAATAAAGATATCCTAATTTTTCTATGTTTAAAGGATAACAAATTTTGCCAAAAATTCTAAGTCCAAAGAAAATGTAAAAAGTGCAACGTTTTCAATTCCATATTGATGCAGAATTGTCTAGGAGCATCATATTTACAATCTAAGGGTTGATGTGTACCCACTATCACCAATATTATCAACGCTCGATACAAAAATTTTCTTGGTTCTTGGCATATTTTATTCTACAGGTGGTAGAAGTTGGCCTCTGAGATAGATTGCACCATTGAGAAGTGTACAAATTGGGAAGAAATGGAAAATTCAGAGAGTCGTAACTTTTATCTCAAATCACAAAATGAGGCATGGGTATAGTCACTATAAAACTAATTAAGAGGAGAATATGCCCAAAGGATTACAATCTAAGGAAGTGTTACAGGTTCTTTATGAATTGAGATAAAGAAGGACCTGTATCCTAATTAAAGAAAATTTGACAATATGCATAATTTTCAGAATAAAAAAGTTACTACATATTTGGAAAATGGGATGTGTTCTAACATCATTACTTGTATGCACATTACTTGCAGAGTTAGTATTACTTTCATATCAGGGAAAGCTCGGGATTGAAGATTAGAGACATGAAGGATGCATATAGAACCTACAACCATGAAGAATAAGTTAAAGGCCTAAACAATAGTTTAGGTAATGATGAATTAGAGTCTAATGGATATAGAAGCAGGGTAGAGACTATAAAGAGTGTGAGGATGGAATTGTAGAGTTATAGAGATGGTAATGAAAGAATAATAAGAGCACATGATGAACAAAATCAAATGAACACTCGTTTGTTACAGAGTCTAAATCAGTTGCAGAGACAAATGAAGAATGAATCATGTTCAATGCACGAGGAATAAGGCAGACCTCGTGTAAGGAGGGATAATTACAAAATATCTAGGAACTCAATAAGTGATGGTAGAATTCAGAGACAACACTACTCACCCTCTCATTCTGTCAGAAAGTTATATGCATATGAAGAATCAAGGAGCAACCCAAAAGTGTCCCCTGTCATGCATCAAAGAATAAGACATGAATTAAATAGTTTACAAGGAGAACGCAGGAAGCTTAAGCCACCAAATTTTGATGGTGAAAAAAAAGGGGAGAGGATGGGGAACAATGGTTGCCAGGAATAAAAAAATATGTTTATTTGCATAGTTACTCATCCATTCTAGAAGCGACGACTGTTATATACCAACTACAATGAAGAGCTTCTATGTGGTGGAACCAACTAATGAAAGTCAAGCACATTAATGAGAAAAGGATTTCTTGGAAGAAGTTCAAGAAACATTTCCATAACAATACCTTTAAGAGCACTATTGTGACAAAAAAATGTAAGAGTTCTTTGAATTTAAGTCGGGGCACATGACTATGGAGGAATATGAAAATAAGTTGTTAGATCTGTTAAGGTATGTGGGTTTTATCAATTAGGAGAAGGTGACAATATATAGGTTCTTAAGTGGATTTCCATCTTTTTATTGAGACAAAGTTCAATTTGATAAACCCAAGACTCTAGAAAAAACCATTAGAAAGGCCAAATACTTGTATGGATGAGGAAAAGGTAGAGAAACTTTTTAGAAATATTAGAAGGATAAAAAGAAGGAGAAATCAAATCAAAGAAATAAGGGATTCAAACCTCCTTTCAATAGAAACAATATTGAAATTTACAAGAAAAATTAACCAACTCAAGATGAATACAAAAGGGACGAATCCTTGGGAAAAAGGGGAAGGCCACTATTCAAATGTTGGGGTTGTAAAGGAGAGCACATGTACAAAACTTTCCCTCACAAAGAAGACAAAATGAGGACTCTACACAATTGTAGATCCTCGGGTTTTGACATTTTCCCCTCTAAGTCTGATCACTATGTTTGTATATCCTTATAATGTGGCATTATTGAGTCTTCGTTGATCGACTCTACCATGGAGATCGATTTAGAAGGCTACCATAGTCGAAGACACGAGCATAAATATTTCAAGGATATATGCAGCCTTGGAATATCCACAGATAGAACATCAATCCCACATGAATGAGGTGGAAGGTAAGATTATAAATCAACTTGTTGTTATTTTAATTGATTCAAGAGCAAGCCATAGTTACATTGATCCTAAATTAGTAGAAAATTTTCATTTGAGGAAAAGTAAGCTTGAAATATCATGGTTGGTTCAGCTAGCCACTGGGACCAAAAGAAGGATCAATGGGATTGTCAAAGGTTGTCCAATAGATCTGAATGGAGTGAATATAGATGTTGATATGAATATCATACCAAAGGGATCTTGTGATATCATAATTGGAATTGACTAGTTGGACCATCATCATTCTATCCTAGATTTCCATAACAAGACATTTGCATGTCGTGATGAATAAGGAAGGTAGAACTATGTGCAAGGAATTACAAGACTCATTTCTATAAAGGATACTTCAACCTTACATCTAAAGAGATGTTTCGAGAAAGGATGTCAATTATATGCAGCTCATGCAAAAGAGCCAGCCAAGACCAAAGTTCCAAGTCTTGAGAATTTTCCAATGTTGTAGGAGTTTGATGATATATTCGAAGAAATACTAGGTTTTCTACCAAAGAGAGATATAGATTTCTCTGTTGACTTAATTCCCAGAGCTACCCTAATATCAAAGAATCCTTATAGAATGAGCACACCAAAATTAAAAGAATTTATATAGCTAGAAGAATTGTTGAAGAAATAATACATATGCCCAAGTATATCACCTTGGGGAGCACCGATACTCTTCATGAAAAATAAGGATGGAACAATGAGGCTATGTATTGACTTTAGACAGATGAATAAAGCCAATGTGAAGAATAAACACCCTCTACCCATAATTGATGACCTCTTCGATCAACTAAGAAGATCAATGATATTTTCAAAGATTGATCTAAGATCAAGAAATCACCAGATGAGAATCAAGGAAGAAGACATCAACATGACAACTTTTAGAACCAAGTATGGGAATTATGAACTTGTAGTGGTACCATTTGGATTGACAAATGCTCCAATTGTCTTTATGTGCTTGATGAATGCCATATTTAGAAATTATCTGGATAAGTTTTTCTTTGTGTGCTTAGATGACATACTTATCTATTCCAACACAAAAAAATAACATGAGCAACACTTGAGATTGGTACTACAAGTGCCAAGGGAGTATCAATTATAAGCCAAGATGAGCAAATGCTCTTTTTACCAAGAACAAATCCACTACTTGGGGCACATCATTTCAAACCAAGGCATAATAGTGGATCTATAGAAGATTGAAGCTATTAGGGGATGACCAGCACTAAAGAATTTTTAAGAGGTAAGGAATTTTATGGGGCTTGTTGGATACTATAGGAGATTCGTAGAAGGATTTTCCAAGATTTCTCATCCAATCACTTATTTACAAAAGAAGGAAACTAAACTTGAATGGACATCAAAATGTGAGGAAAGTTTTCATCTATTGAAATAGTTACTTACCAGTGCACCTATTTTGAAGATTGCAGATCCAAATGAAAAGTGTGTGATATGCATAGATGCATGCAAAGAAGGAATTGGTGGAGTCCTGAATCAAAATGGAAATGTCATTAGTTATGAGTTCAAAAAACTTAAGGAACGTGAAAGGAATTATGCCACACTTGACTTAGAGATTGTTTCCATAGTTCATGCATTGAAGATGCAAAGGCATTATTTAATGGGAAAAAAATTTGAGTTGAGAACATACTACAATGGTCTGAAATATTTATTTGGACAACCAACTTTAAATGCCAGGAAAACATAATGGTTGAAATTTTTAAGTGAGTATGATTTTGACATTAATCATATCATAGGAAAAGAAAATAAAATTGTTGATGCACTCGGCAAAAGGGTACATATCATGCATGCCACAACCATTAACTTGCATAGATTAGATTTAAAGAGAAAAAATTTAGAGGTCGTTGTTACAGACCAACATCATATGCAAGCAAAAGAAGGCATATAGTAGGAAGATGTACAGTAGAAATTTAAAGAGTATAAGCTAGGAGAAGATGGAGTACTCATGCATAAAAATAGAGTGTGTGTTCCTAACTATTAGGAATAAAGGAAGTTGGTGTTAAAAGAAATGCATAATGTTCCATATGATACACATCCTAGTTACTAGGAAACAATTGCAATAATAAGAAACCAATACTTTTGGCCATGAATGAAAAATGATGTGGCTAATTGCATAGCCAAAAGCATGGAATGTTGAAGAACGAACGCTAAGCATAGACACCCAACAAGTTTGCGACAACCATTGCCAAATCTAGAGTGGAAATGGGAAGTGGTAACCATTGGTTTTATCACTAAGTTGCCCAAGACAACAAGGCAAAATGACTCAATAATGGTGGTTGTGGATAAGTTAACAAAGGCTACCCATTTTGTTCTAGTGAAACTACGTCATTAGGTAGCTAATATTACATAAATATATATGAAGGAAATTATCAGGTTGCATGGAGTACCTAAGGAAATTGTTTCAGACAAAGATCCAAAGTTTACTTCAAACTTTTGGAAGGGACTGTTTAAAGGATTTGGTACAAATCTGAATTTTAGTGCAACATATCATCCATAGAAAAATGGGAAAACAAAAAGAGTGAACCAATTGATTGAAGATATGTTGATCACATATGTGATGGATAAACCATTCAAGTGAGAGGATTACTTGCATTTCGTTGAGTTTTCATATACCAATGGGTATCAAGCTTCATTTAAAATGAGCATATTTGAAGTTCTATATGGTAGAAAATGTAGTACTCCAGTGAGTTGTGATAATCCAGCATACATAGTAGTACTTGGGCCAGAATTTTTCAAGGATATGGAAGAATAGACGGTTAAAATTAAGCAAAATTTAAAAACAACACAAGATAGGCAAACGATTTATGCAGATAAAAGCAGGACAACCAAAGAATTTAAAGTGGGAGAGCATGTATTTTTGAAAGTGAATCCCAAGAAAATCTCATTGAAGTTGGGCAATTGTACCAAGTTGGTAGCCAAATTTTGTGGTCCATTTGGAATATTGAAAAACATAGGACTAGTTGGATACATGCTTCAATTATCTACCTCTATGAATATGCATAATGTATTTCATGTATCTTTGCTGAAAAAGTATGTGCATGATCATAACTATTTCATTGATTGGACTTTTATTTAGGTGGAGCCAGAAGGAGACTTCCAAGTATATCCAGTGCCTATACTAGATAGGAAGGTCATGGTGCTCTAGAACAAAGCCATAGGA
>ML854156.1:12827-29126 GCA_009831015.1 Picea engelmannii
TGATCTCTTGTTTTGACATAAACGTTTTGACTTTGTCACCTTCTTTTGATAGGTTTTGAGCTATTGATTATATTTATAAGCTTGTTTGGTAAAATGTTGTGCTCTTTCCCTTTCAAATTGACTTGTTGATAGGGCTGACGTCATAGTGACTGCAGCAAACTCATATAGAGGACGTCACACCTTTTAGATCTCTTTCTTGGCATGCAACGTTGTGACATTTGTCATCTATATTGATTGACTTTGAGTTAGTAATTGCATCTGTGAGCTTATTTGACAAAACGTTTCACTCATTGTCTTCATTTTGACCTATCAATTAAATGCTTGACATCACACTTCTTGTAGCAACAATATAGGTGACGCAGCAACATTATCTACTATGAGCAGATTTGATATTTGTAGCATTGTGATATGATAAGGATCTAATTTTGCACATTGAATGCTCTCATCTTTTGGTGTATTTATTGAAGAAGTGATATAAGCTATTTGTCTTTGATAATCATTGACTTCATCAATAATTATATCTCATCATTGCTCATATATGTATTGGAGGATAGTCATTAATATTGTGAAGTACTAACCCACTGCAAGCATATTTCTAGCTTTATTTGTCTTGTCTCGCAAACAGGTGCCATCCAGTGGAAGAATCCTTCTGACTATCTCATCCTGGCAGTAATCTGTGAAAAGGGAACTTCTTTGACTTGGTCCATTACCTCTTTAGCCCTTCTAAAACCCAGATTACATAGGGACGTCTCCCTTGGACTAGCCCTCCCAAATAGAAAGAGCTCCCCATCGAGGTGACAGTGGGTGGGGAAGCTCCTGTTACGCCGGTTTTAAGCCTTGACTCAAGCTGCCTAAACCCTTCCTACAAACCGTGCGATAACAAGTGCAATTCTTTGGATGTGTAACCGGTCAGTCATCCTGTTGAATGACATCAGGGTAGGTAGATAAGCCGGTCATTGTGGAAACCCTTGTGAACCCTACGGGCTCTTCTCCACCGCTACAGACCACTGTTATTTTTAAAGAGACGAAAACTGATGACAATCTTAGCAAAAGAGAGCCACAATGTTAAAGTTAAAATCTTCAATACTGTTGACAGGGCCGTTGTTGCCAGTAGGCATCCATAGCCTCAACAGGGATGTCAATTAACCCACTCCGATATCTTAATCCTATCAAGAAATTCTATATCAGAATGAAGGACATTTAAGGTCAAAACAGAATCCATATCTGAGAATTTTCTTTTACCTGACATTGCTTCGCTGCCAGTGGGCCTGTTTAGTACCTCGACGAAGTTATCTTGGCATCGTGCATGCATTTACCCGCTGCCAACATACCTATTCAGTGTCCCAGCGGGTTTACAAACACTTCCCACAACTCTCTGAAAATTTATATTGGTTTTTAAAGATATTCAATAGAGCGGGGTGACGCTGAAAATTATTGTTTTTTAACACATCTTAGTATGTCACAGACCTTGACAAATTTTTTTAGCTGTCCTTCATCAAGATCTAGAAATATTTTAAAAACCGACTTTCAAGAGCAGGGAGACATCATTGAGTTGTTCTCTTAAAGAACAGGGATAGCGTAAAAAGGATTTTTATAGATGGTCGTGAATACCTTCAGCTATAGATTGAAATCAAGAAACGCTTTTCAAACAACAAGTCATCTTCAACAGGGCTGCAAATTCAGAGAAATACAACAATTGATGTTTTAACAACTTTCAACAGTCATTTTCGAGGGGAAATTTTTTTGTTATCTTTGTCTGAGCTAACCCATGGTGTAGGCATATGTGTTTCAAAAGAAAGACCGATAAGCAGAAATCAAAACAAACCAGAAAAGGAAAAACACACAGCAAATAAAACAGAACAGAAAATATTTACAAAGGGTGCATGGGAGCGTCATCAGGTAAAGTACTTTTTTAGAGCTTGGCCATTCACCGAGAAGGTGTCTGACTGTCCTTCTAAATTCTGTAAGGGAAAGGAACTGGGACCTAGTTTCTCAGCAATTAAAAATGGCCCCAACCACAAGTTCTGAAACTTAGTATGCTCTCCTTTTCCCTCATGAGGTTTGTCCCATTTTAGGACAAGGTTACCTACCTCAAAATTTCTGTCAGAGGCAGAATTGGAATCAAACCAGTTTTTAACAATAAGTTGATGTTGATCCAATTTTCGTTTTGCTTGAACCCTCACTTCTTCTAACTTTAACAAAGCATTAATTCGACTCTCCAAGGGGGGACAGTCTTTTTCCTGTACCTTCTGCGATAACTGCAGAGATGGAAAAAGGACATGTGGTGGAAGAATCACTTTCCTGCCGTAAACGAGAAAGAAAGGCGAGTTACCCACATCAGTTTTAGGAGTTACTCTATCAGCCTAGATTGCGTTTAATAGTGCGTTATGCCAATTTTTATGGTTTTCGGAGACAGTTCTCTTGATAATTTTGATCAGATTTTTATTAGTTGATTCCGCCAAACCATTTCCTTGGGGGTAATAGCTGGCAGAGTACTTTAATTTAATTCATTTTTCTAGAGCGAAATCACTCATTTCAAGAGACAAAAAATAAGAAGCATTGTCAAATACTAGGCATTCAGGGATACCGAAACGAGTGATAATATTTGAATTTAAGAAGGATATTACCTGGATGGTATTTACAGCTTTTAATGGGGCAGCCTCGGACCACCTAGTGAAATAATCTGTGGCTGTTATGATGTATTTATACTGCTGCGAGGATGGCGGATTGATTGGGCCTATAATATCCAGACCCCACTACTGAAAAGGGGAGTCTACCGAAATTGGTTGCAAAGGGAACGCTGGTTTCTGTATCCGTCCGGATGCCTTTTGACAAATCACACACTTGTGACATAAGGCATGAGTGTCTTTAAAAAGGGTAAGCCAGTAATAACCTGCTCTTAATACTTTATGGGCGGTGGTGTCTCCACTGAAATGCCCACCAGCTTCCCCTGCATGTAACTCCAACAAGACTTTTTCTGCTTCATCTTTTTCAAGACAGCGCATAAATATTCCATCAAAATTTTGGCGAAACAAAATACCATTAATCAGCTGAAAAGAAGCAGATTTTAATCTTAGTGCTCTTCTTTTTTAGGGATCAAGGTGACGGGGAGCTGATCCGTGTATAAGACAAAATTTGATGTCTTCGTACCAGGAACTAACAGGGTTTTGTGCTCAGCAGATTTTATTTTGATAGTGTTGATCTGGATTTAATATATCAGTTTTGTTTTGCTGTCCTACAACTGAATCAACGACCAACTTGCATAAACCTTGGCCTCTTACAATTTGTGCTGGGGTGATTTCTATGTCATATTCTTGTAAGGATGTGACCCAGTTAGCCCTTTTTTCGCCTAGTTCTTTTTGTACTAACAAATTTCTGACAGTCGGGTAAGGGACAATGATTTTCATCCTAAATTTCAACAGATAAGATCGGAAGTGTTTTACTGCTTTAAAAACAGCATAAGCTTGTTGATCTACTGCTGGGTAATTAAGTTTCGCCCCCTTGAAGGTTGAGCTCATAAAGGCAATTGGGACTTCGTTGTTTTCAGCATTCTTTTGAGTTAGGACAGCAGTGTAAGATCGGTCAGAAGCAAACGTGTAGAGGGTGAAGTCTTGCGAAAAGTCGGGGCTCATTAGAGAAGGAGCGTCTATTATGGTCTTTTTTATTGAATCAAAAGCCTGACTTTCTAAAGGTCCCCAATGGTACTGTACATCCTTTTTTATTAATTTTTGCAATGGTCTCACCATTTCGAAAAAATTGGGGACGAATCTCCTAACAAAGTTTATCTGACCTAAGAAAGATTGCATGGACTTTTTTGACGAGGGAGGGGGCAGTTTCGAAATGACTTGGGTCCTTTCAGGGTCGATAATCATCCCTTCATTCGATACAATGAATCTAATGAGCTTACCTTGTTCTACTGTGAAGACAGATTTTTCAGAATTTAAAGAAATGCCATACTTATGACATCGCTGTAGAACAGATCTTAAATGAGCTAGATGATCTTCTTTATTTTTTTAGAATACAGTGACGTCATCTAGGTAAACTACTACCGATTGATTGATTAAGCCGCGGAAAGAGATGTCCATCGCTCTCTGAAAAGTGGCACCAACGTTTATAAGTCCAAAGGGCATATTTCTATAAGCGTAAGTGCCCCATGGGGTATGGAAAGTAGTTTTGAGCTGGTTTGAGGGAGACATAAGGACTTGGTTATACCCTGAAAAACCATCCAACAAGGATAATCTTTCAGAACCAGATACCTGTTGAAGGATCTGTTCCATGGGAGGGACATGGTAGTCTTTATCAGATGCTCGGTTAAGATTTCGAAAATCGACACATAGTTGGATTTCACCACTCTTCTTTCTGACAGGGACAAGATTAGAGACCCATTGTGTATGCCTAACTGGGAAGATTATTTTAGCATTCAGGAGTTTGTTTAATTCCTTCTTGACCGTTGGTTTGAGTTTTGGGTGCATTTTCCTTAACTTTTGTTGAGGTTGGGTCTGGGGTTTCATGGGAATAATGTGTTGTATGATGTTAGGATCAAAGGTTTTTAGGTCATCGTACGTCCAGGCAAAAACATCTTTGAATTCCTTAAACAACTTAATAAATGCTACCTTTTCTTGCTCAGAACATCCCAACCCTAAATTAATGTACTGTGGGTTGTCTTTAGTTCCCAAATTTACTTTTTCATGTGTCAAGGAGAAACTATTCGTTTTACAGTTCACTAATTTTCTGAACTTATCGTGAAGATCATAAAAATTTTCTAATCTAACCACAGATTTCGGGATAGAGTTTACCATGTTTGATGCAAATTTTGGGGATCTCGAATCTGGTATTACCGTAAAGTCACGAAGATTTTTGTCATGGGTACCTTCGTTGATCACCGCACCCTGGAAAGTTTCTTCCATATGCAGAAAACTTATGATCTGTTGATCATCATCGAAGACTCTCCAATTCGTGATGTTTTCTAGGACGGACGGTCTGAACAACAGTTCGACGGAAAATGCATTCGGAGATAAGCCTTCTGCAGGAAAAAGTTTTGAAGCGACGTTAGCTAACAAATCAGCTTCAAAATTATTCAATCTAGGAATAGAATTTATGTTAAATGCGGAAAACTTATTCATCAAATTCCATACCTCATTCTGATAGATTTTAAGGTGCGGAGATAAAAAGTGGATATAATTTTTTACTTGTCTAACCACGATTTCCGAATCACCAAAGACAGTCAAATTTTGAATGTTCAAATCTAGTGCTTTTCTGAGACCTTGCAGGAGTGCCTCATATTCGGCCGTGTTGTTTGTACATTCGAATTCTAACCGGCAAGCAATCAGAGTCTTGTTACCTGCTAGATCGATGAGCAAGCACCCTGCACTAGCTCCTTCCTTAGATTTTGATCCATCAAAGTAAAGAGACCATATTTGATTTTCGTCGGGTCATGTGACCACTGAGAGAAGGCTATTGACTACGTGCATGTCATAATTTCAGATTGTTGTTCCGGGTCAGTGATGGTGGAAGTTTCGGCCATGAAATTGCCGAAAAAGTATCCATCCCCTGTATTTCAGGCAAATTGGCAGAAGGAGTGAATGGTTCATTGGGATCATTTAAATTAGTTACCGTGAACTTGAGATAACGTTCACGATTTACCTTGATTCTGTTAGGCTTTCCATTCTCTGGAAGCCACAAGTGAGACCAATCTGTCGCAAAATAGCCATGTAATTGTTCCAACCAATCTCTACTTAAAAACAAACCATATACTTCTAGGATATCTACAACAATGATATCAATCACTTGATGGACTTTAGGATTAGATGACAATCTTATAAGCACATTTTTTAATTCGCCTATCACTTTAACACTAGTTCGATCAAGCTGGATGGTTGAACTTCGGCATTAATCTTTTGACAAACAGACCAAGGCATTACGTTAGATGATGCACCTGAATCTACCATACAGTTATGTACATTCCTATTGAAGATTTCAAAAGTCAACAAAAATGGAGGGACATTTCTGCGAGTATTAACAGTAGAAGTTTGTTGTTTTTTAATCGCAGCCTCTGAAACTAGTTTATCTACATTTGTTACACTATTTACAGGAAGGTCTCTTTTATCATGAAGCTTGGATGTAGTTTTGGCAGAGGCCTTCTGAGGAATTTTGGGGCTGTTTTGAACACCTTTGTTGTTGTTCGGATTGCTATTTTTGCTGTTCTCCGCAATATTCTGCAGCATTTTTTGCAGAAGAAAAGGAAATTTTAATAATTCGTAAACAAAAATGTTAGCCCTAAGATTTTTTAGATCTTCAATCAAATCATAATCTAAACTTGGGTTTACTGAATTCTGTTTAGTCTCAATCGATTTAGACTATTTTCGAGGTAGAGTCATCGTAATTTCAGAAGAAGGCTTATTTGTTGTCTTGCTCCTAGTATTGTAAGGATGCACTGTTTTGAAATTAGCTTGAAAAATGCTATCTGAAAAATGTCCGAAAATTTTCGGAGAGGATTCATCTTCTTCTACTGTCTCTTGTTCAGCTACTTCTTCAGGAATCTTGGGAGTAGTCAAGTTATCGTGTGCTTCTAGGATCGTTTGAATAACAAATTGTAGGCTTTCTAGATTTAGGCCTTCAGAATTTGAGTTAGATCGGTTTGTGGGAAAAGGCTTCCTGAAAGGGGGTTTGTAGGGCCCTTTGCTTGAAGAAGCTTCTTCAGCTGACCTTTTCAAATCTATAACTTGATTGGATAATTTCTGAACGACTTTCTGTAAGTTTTCTAAATCTGAACTCTCAGGTTGAGCTTTGTTTTGGGGAGGTCTAGGAAGGATTTCGATTTTCTTCTTGGAGGATGAACTAGTCTCTATCTCGTTACTGGTAGTATCTTTTAAGCTGAGGATATCTTTCTCGATCTGACTAGCCTCTTCGAAGGCTTCTATCAATGTGGCTTTCTTGGACCTCTTTACCCAAATAGCTATGTTTTGATGTAATGCTTTCGTGTAGTATGCGACAATAAGATTCTCGGCAGGCATCGAATCCATGGGGATTCAATTATTTAGTGTCAGGAACCTTTGATTAAAGTCTTTGATCTTTTCTTTGGGGTTCATTTTTAAACTAGAAATCTCCATGACTAGAACTTCAGGAGACTTGTCGTCTCCGAACTTCTCAAGGAAACAGGACTCAAATTTATCCCATGACACGATGGTGTGGGGCTACTAGGCAAAGTACCAGGTAGAGGCATTGCCTTCAAAGGTGTAGGGAAACAATCTACAGACTACGTCTTCGTGCTCAACACTATGGAGCCTAATGGCTAGCATAAACTTTTTGACGTGATCTTCAGCGATCTGTTTGGAGTCTGGGTCAAATTTAGGGAGCCATTTCTCTGGGTGTTTGGGACCTGGGTAAAGGATGTTGAGGCCCAGGTATAGCCACTACATCTTGGTCGAGCCAGGGTCTGGCGGGATTGTTCGGATTGGCCATAGGTGTGGGTGGTGTCGAAGGTTGTGATGAGGAACTGCCTTTGTCTGAGGATTCTTCTCCAGAAGAAGAAGGAGATCAAACATGTTCAAACATCAAACCAAAATTTATACAAAAATCAAATATCAATTGATGGGGGTTTTTCATTCAAACAGCCATAAGTTTCTTAGGCATTCTTAGAATCGAAGCGATCATAAACAATGAGAGCAACATGTTCATAGCAAGAAATCGTTATTCTATCATAAACGACATGCTTTCAATGAAAATTTAAAATAGAACGATGACGATAGTTGCGAGTTTTCATGCTTTTAGTCATGAAAACGAAGCATGAATAGATGATAGGTAAAATGCGACGATTTACAACTCTCATTTGAAGAAACGCTTATGAAAAGTGGTAAAATTTCATAGACCCTGTGTAGGCAGCTTTATAAAAATGATAATTATGTACTTGCTGCCAACAAAGCCTCCTGGTGACATCCTGGGTCATCTGGGGCCAACGTTCCACTGCAAGTGGGTCAATCCCCCTAGGTCCGGCTCAGCCAAAGTGTCCCTGACGGAACATCCTTCTTCTTCTCAGATGCAAAAGCTCAACCAAGCACTGTCCTATCTCTGCCCCTGATGGGGTCTCAACAACCATCTGATGGGATCTTCAGCCCCATGGAGGTCCGAACTAATCATCTCCCCATGTGTACCAGTCCACGTGGTAACTGTCTGTCGGGCATGGTCCTGCACATCAAAAAATATGCCCTCCATAGGCTCATTAGTCATAGGGATCATAGCAATTTTAATCACATCTCATCATTAATATTATCAAACATATGCATAAAAACCCTGATATATCATCCAATAGCTCAAAGATATTACAAAGACCTAAAATACAAGGCTGAAAGAAAGGACAAGACACCCTATTGGGCTAGTATTCATAAACAAAAGGAAAGACTCAAAGGGGTATCATCCAAACCATGTAGAACGAGGTGATGTGGATAAGGTATGTCCAGACATACAGGTAGAGTAAAAGATAGGGATGCATGATATTACCTATGGGTGCCTTTGCAGAAGGCGAGTTGTACCCGTCATGGATGCAATTTTTTTTCCAAGCCCTTTATTGCCTTTATTCTTTCTTTCCTTTATTTGCTTTTTCTTTTTTATTTCAAGGACTAACTAGAGGACACTCTCTTGGTGTGGTGACCAGAGCTGACAGTGTTACCCACAAGCACTTTCACAGAGATGATAAGGCTGGCTCATGATGAGACCCCCTTTCCCTTGGCCATGCAACCAAAGGTCACTGCCCTAGCGTGGTAACCAGATAGTGGCAATGTCATGCTGTTAGGTACCCATGAACATAATAGGATGGCTCGTGATTAGACCCCCTATCCTCTTGGCTAGGTCTTGTTTAGTTATTTTTTTTAGGGTCCCTCTTGTTTCTTGCTGAGAAGCTTTTTATTGCCTTCTCGGGAATCCCTGGGCGAGGCATCTCTAGGTTTCATTTTTATGGCTTTTGTCTTTTACCAGCTACTTTTACCTTCTGGGCCATTAGCCCCTTCTTCCCACGAGATAAGGTGCAACCCTACAAATAGATCATCCTGATGCCTAGACTAGGGGAATGGGAAAGATGAGCGGGAGATAAGATGAAAAATTGATGATATGATGGGAGTGGACGATAGCTCTTCAGAAATCCCCCCGGTGGCAAACTAAAACCTATGGGTACAGGCTTGCTAGGACACCCTGTCAACCCCCTCAACAATGGTCAAGTGGGTCAATGTAAGGTCCAAGCAGTTGTCAGAAATAAAAGGAGTAAGATGCATATATCTAAAGGTTATAATGATCAAAAGTGACACATACCATGATACTTGGACTAATTACCTCATGGAACAAGAGCCTTCTCCGATACAAGTCCAAGCCGAAGGTGATGGATGTTGTTGCTGCTGACAAGATGAGTCTGATGAAAGAGAAGAAAGATGGGCCCTCCAGGGCCATGCTTAGGCCAATCCTACTCTCGATACTCCATGTCTAGGACCTATGGACCTCGAGACATGATCTCCTAGTTATCCTTAGAAATCGGGGATAACATCTGGCTCCAACTCGGGGACATGTGCTCACCATAGAGTGCATGAGAACCTCAGCATCTCTGGCATAACCTGCAGACCTGCTCAACTCGATAGGGGCATCAGTAATAAAGATGAGGTGGTATTTCCACCCCGCATATATATATATATATATATATATATATATATATATATATATATATATAACTGGAATAAAACAATCAATATGCAAGTGTGAAAGCAAACTAACATGAAATGCAAATGCTATAATACACGAAAATGCCTACTTACCTTCACTTACCTGTGAAGTCAGGTCCCCCCACCTTGGTGGGGTTTAAGGAGGTGCCCGTTGATAGGTAATGGGTGCCTTCTTCCTTCCAAAGTGGACAAATAGTATGAATTATGAACTGATTCCATTCCAACTTTGAAGAGTCCAAGCCACGATTGTGTGCTTCCTTTTACATTAGTTGGCTCTCCTTTTTGAGTATCCCACATCCATACCATATCTCCCTTCTTATACTTTTTGACTTTGTATTTGGTTGTTCCCTGGACAACCCTAGTGCTTTGTACTGAGGGAGGTGGGTGGGCTTCTTCCGTAAAGACTTCTTGTTGGAACGGGCGGATTTGTACATCATCTTCACTTTTCTTTAATATCTTTACTGTCCCAACTTCTTTGGTCTTGAATTCATCTAGGAGTTGTTGGTATTCTTCTTTCTTGGGCCATTCGATCTGATCAAATTCTTCTTCCGTTGCAAAGGGCATGTCTTCTGGAGAATATTTCTGAAGAGTTTGTATCATATCGTTCTGCGTTTTGTCATTATTTACTGGATGAACAATATCTTGCACATGGTCCCCAGTTATTGGCACATTAAGTAGACATCCCACCATTCCATCTTTCAAAGGTAATCGTAAAAAGGTGAGGTCCATCTCAAGGGAACCGCCTATCATTGCGCCAAACTTCCTAGATAATAACATTCCCCATACGTTTGGGACATCAACCACCCCATGTGTGGGTATTGCTTTAGATTCGAAACCACACACATTCCTGTAAGGCCTAGTGACCTTCAAACCCACTTGTTGCATGACTTTAAGCGACATCATGTTGGCACCAACACCTATATCTAGCATGCAATTATTGAGATTTTTGTTTTTCATGGTCAGAGTCATGAAGAAAGGAGGGTTTTCACCATATTGGACCCTGAAATGATTAGCTTGCAACATAATAGGGGGATCCATGGGTTCATCTGATCCCAAAAAGAAAGTGTCAAATCATTCCCTGATGGATGGGATCTTGATTGCTTCTCTGAGGGGAACATTCACATGCATCTTTGATAATAACCCTTCGAAGTCAAAATTTAGGTCAACCTTACCAGCCTTGGAAGTCTTGGGAAGAAGTATCTCCAAGGGCGGGGGTTTTGCCTAATCAATAGCAGGTTGTTTTGAGTTTTTCCTTCTGTATACTTGGACTTCTTATTTCTTTAGCTTTTCTCGTGATTCCTGATCCATGTTGTTTATTACCGCCATCCTTGCTGCTCTGGCTGCTTCCCTTACAGCTTCTTGATGTTCTATATCTGTGATATTTATCTGAGGGAAGCCTGTGAAGTAATCCATGTTGTTGACTTGTTGATGGCCAGCGTTATAAGGACATTCATGCTCCCAATGCGCTTCACTACACTCCAAGCACCAAGGATTTTCATCAACAATGTTTGTAGGGGCCAAGGTATTTGGAACTTCGTTTTCATTCTTTGGCTTGTAAAATTGGTTCCCCTTCTGGAATAGTCCTTTGAATTGGGGCTTGGGTGCTTGTATCTAGGATTTTTCAAGTCTGACAATCCGGCTCATCATTTCTTCTTGATTCTTTATGATGCCAGCCATGGAGGCTTGTAGCTTGTTGATACTGGTACATAGATCTGAAGTAGGCTAAGCGTTGTGTACTATCTTCTGCTTGGTGTCTATTCTCCCCCTTGGGTTAGTAAAAGGCTCAATTTTAGATGAAAGGAGGTTTCCTTCTATCTTGGTGGCGAGCTCTTGGGATTCTTGAATGGACTGGGGCTTTTTGTCTCTAAGAAGATACCCTAGTTGGCCATTGAAAGATCTGGTGTAAATATGGACAAGGTAGTCATCTTTCGGGTGATGGCTTGCGGGAATTCTTTGTAGCAATGTCTCGAATCTGGTGTGAAATTCCCGAATGGACTCATTCTCATACTTAGCAAGGCTATTCAGTCGTGTGAGAAGCATATTAGGGTCTTCTTTGATACTCCATATTTTGAGAAAGGCCTCTTCAAGTCTATCCATGGTTTTGATGCTTTTGTCAGGAAGGTTGAGGCACCAATGCCTTGAGACATCATAGAGAATAGCGGAGAACAACTTCATGACCAAATCTTCAGTATCATCACTGATGGGGTGAAGCTGAAAGAATGCCCAAAAGTTACTCATATGCTCTTCGGCACTGATGGCATCAGTACCGATGAATTTAGGCAACCACTTCTCATATTTGGATGGCATTTGCCTAGGGTAGCCTGGTATGGCTGACATGCCTAACGGCCTAAAAAGGGTAGATGACCATTGTCTTTGATTGTTGGCTGGGGTCATTGTAGCGGTCTGAGAGGTAGACATGACTCTTAAAGGAAGGCTCTTCCCGAAAAGTGATTTGACAACAGGAGAGTTTAAGGGAGGCTTCCTTCTGAAAGACAAAGGAGGATTGTTGAATCTCCTTCTAGTTTGTGGAGTCACCAGATAGTTTACTTGAAACTACCAAAGAAAAGGGGAAAAACACCCTAGTGGAGTCGCCAGGTAAGCTTGTAAGAAAAGGTCTTTGAGACAAGGCTTACCGAAAAGGTTTGATGTTTGAAGAGAATTGACTCAGTGTTCCCCGGCAATGGCGCCAAAATGTTATCACACAGTTGGTAGCTAGGTCAAATGACTAGAAGGTAGAGGCCAAACTGGCGTAACAGGAACCTACCCCACCCAATGTCACCACAATGGGGAGGTTCTTTCTATTCAGGGAGGTTAGCCGAGGGGAGACGTCCCCGGTAACCTGGGGTTTTGAAGAGGGCAAAGTATAAAGGTCAAAGTAAAAGTTCCTCCTCACAGGTCACCACCAAGATCAGATAGTCTGGCTAATCAGCCAATAATGAAGAGTAGCCCCAAATGAGAACACCTGCCCGGAACAAGGCAATAGCAAAACAATATATGCAGGCTATAATTCAGTGGGTTAGTACATCATATAACTATTTGATATCAATATGTATAAGCAATTAAAACAATCGATATCAATGAGATCAATGTCAATCAATATAGCAATGGAATAATATCAATTCATTAATAAATATTGAGATGATGTAGCCAACAATGTATTCAATCAATCCTTTACTCAATAAATGCTTTTAACCATCATCTAATTGCTTATCAAAGACATATGCTGCGTCAAGATGGATTAAGAAGTCAGCCTAATTAGGGTTAGCTAGTTATTTAGGGTTTCAAATTTAAGAGTTTTAATAAGTTGTTTGAGCACTATCAATTCAACGTTAAGGATCTAAGATCAGTGCCTAGGGGGTCATGGAGTCAATTAAGGAGAGGATGCATAGTTGAAGGGATAAAAAGGCTAAGGACGAGAGGGAAGGGTTCTAAGGTGCTGCAATGGCAGGGCCCTAGAATCAAAACCCTAGGGGAAAGAGGCTCACTCCGGTGTTGCTTAAGCAAGGCCTCGTGCTCTTTCCTCCTTCCTTAGGCTAAACTTGGCAAAACGGATAGCATAGAAGATAAGTCAAGACAAGAGAGTGAGGTGAGGGAGAGTGTTGCAATGGCAAGGCTCTATCACCAAACCCTAGAAGCAGGACGGCCCTAGGTGTAGATATCCTAGACCTGGGATGTCTCCTCCTTCTTGGCTCTTAAAAGGGACGACTAGCACGAGGGAAGAAGTAAAAAAAAAAGTGTAGCAATGGCTAGGCTCTTCCTTCCTCCTTCAATGGCTGAATATTTCTCTTTTAGGGGACATGAAACAAGGACCTACTTGTGTGCTTGTCACCCAGGGTTTTAAATCAGAAAAGTTTATAAATAAATGCAAGAATATAAGCCTACAACCATTCAATTAAGAAGTTTTGCAGAAAAAACACTTACATATCATGAAGAAATAACATTGCAAACCCTAGTTGTAAACCTTCCTTCAAGAGAAATGCCAAAAATGCCAAGAAAATCCTTCCTTCAACAAGTGCGCCTCACTTAAAAGATGAAATACCCCAACTAGGGCGCAAAAATCAGACCTCACAAGAGAGTGAGTTGTGTGTTATGTCAAAATGAGGATAAAACTCCTCAATATATACTGTATCATGACCTCTAATTAAATTTTAGGTCATAAAATTAGCCGACAAGGCTTTAAATAAAAATCATATTGTTTTTACATTAAATGTTCTTTTAAAACCCTAAATGAGCAAAAGATGAGACATCAAGCCCTCCTGAGGGAGACGTTAGGCCCTTTTGGGGCTAGTGCAGCATCCAGAAGCCAGACGTTAGCCCTTATTGGGCTCTCCCAAGATGCCACACGTGCCAACAACCCTGTCCATCTACCATGATGATGTCACAAGCCTCCTGGTGACATCCTAGGTCATCTGGGGCCAACGTTCCATTGCAAGTGGGTCAATCCCCCTAGGTCTGGCTCAGCCAAAGTGTCCCTGATGGAACGTCCTTCTTCTTCTCAGATGCAAAATCTCAACCAAGCACTGTCCTATCTCTGCCCCTGATGGGGTCTCAACAACCATCTGATGGGCTCTTTATCACCATGGAGGTCCGAACTAATCATCTCCCCATGTGTACTGGTTCACATGGTACCTGTCCGTCGAGCATGGTCCCGTGCATCAAAAACTTTTCCCTCCATGGGCTCATTAGTCACAGGGATCATAGCAATGTTAATCACATCTCATCATTAATATTATCATACATATGCATAAAAACCCTGATATATCACCCAATAGCTCAAAGATATTACAAAGACCTAAAATACAAGGCTAAAAGAAAGGACAAGACACCCTATTGGGCTAGTATTCATAAAGAAAAGGAAAGTTTCCAAGGGGTATCATCCAAGCCATGTAGAACGAGGTGATGGGATAAGGGATGTCTAGACATATGGGTAGAGTAAAAGACAGGCATGCATGATATTATCTGTGGGTGCCTTTGTAGAAGGCGAGTTGTACCCATCATGGATGCAATTTTTTTTCCAAGCCCTTTGTTGTTTCTGAGTCTGTACTAAGGCTTGAAGTACAGTGTCAAGGCATCCGAAAGTCTGCGAAAGATGAATACAAGGATAAAGTCACCTTCGGTATGAGAAACTAGGGTAGATTTCTACGTTCTCGTCGTCTAGCTTCCAACTGCTCTTGAGCAGTTATATCACGCTCAATGGCTGCCCATGAATGCTCGAGTTCTTCCCGGGTGTTAGCAGTTTTGAGGATTGTATCGAAAAGATTTAAGGAAATATGTGTTTGGTTAGGTAACCCGGGTTCAATATTAGGTTGCGTAGCTGCAGGTACAGTCATTGAGGAACAGTAATCATAGAAAACAATTTAAATAGAGATTTCAGTGCTGCTTCAATTTGGTCGAAATAAAGAGAGATTTTTACGTTTTCTGAACGAAATAAAGATTTCAAAAGAAGGCCCTTTCCCGTAACTGCATTATAATTTCAATATAAAAGTGTGATGCGAAAGAAAAACATTTAGCTGCGTATAATATGAGGTTCCTATCGAAGAAAAGTCACATATAAGCAGAAGGAGAAATTGGTGAGAAAATAACCGATGTAGCCGAGAGTAAACGTAGAATTCTGAAAATGTGAATTGGTCTTACACCCACTGATAGTCGGTGCAGAGGAAAAACAATAGACAGAGACAGAAAACCAGAATTCCTTTGTTATAGTAGTGGTCGTACTAAATTATAACAAGGCACATCAGTTATGAATGAGCGAAATGAAATAAAACATAAAACACAAAGAAACAAACTTGATAATACAGTCTGGACAGAATCGAGAATCTTCAAATTGCTTGTATATTAACTTCTTTCCTGTAAAACTCTATTTACAATCGATACCAAAAAGGTCCAGCCCCTTTGGTTCTTCTTTTTGTGTCTATTTATACAAATTTTCCCTCTCCTATTCTATTTTCAAAAAGTGCCAGGTGCTTGCCTTTACGTGATTAGGTGAATATGATACATTTGTCCATAAACTGGATACAAGCTATGACGGTTCCGTTTGGCAGCTGTTAGGAGTGAAATCACTCCATCTCTTCTACTCCGTTTTCAAAAGGTGTCAGGTGCTTGTCTTTGCGTGGATTCGGTACATGTGATACATTTGTCCACGAACTGGGATACAAGCTGTGAAGGCTCTGCTTGGCAGCTGGCCTCGGTGAAATAGCACTCTCGAGCCAACTGTGGAAGTTTATCACCTATTTGTGCGTCAATGATGTGAAGAGCGCTGAGAAGCGCGCTCGGTTGAATCAAATGTTTATCAACTTGAGACATATCTACCCTGTCCATTTTAGAGATATCCGTCGAATCTCTTTCATTCTTCTCCTTTAGATTGAGGGAGATCTGATCTATATTCATTTGTCTTAGCGTCTCTGAGTCACCTCCATTTTCCATTTCTAGTAGCTCGCCATCTATGGTATTGAAAGCTTCTTCTAATGAACTGGTTACCTTTTGAGCCTGTTCCTTGCTTAAAGCAATATTATGTTCCCAGTCTTTTAACAAAATATTACCTCTTGTTTGTTCAGCGATAGTGAGCCCTGGAGAACCTGTGGAAAATCTGTTGTTGGTA